>JAHZNC010002533.1:0-36771 GCA_027744095.1 Zhuqinia jingwanae | reverse complement strand
ATTTCAACATATTTTCTTCTTACCCTCGTTTTCAACTATTTTATGTCTTTGTCCTATCATCAACATAATAATAATAATAATAATAATAATAATAATAATAGGACACAAAACTTTTTTTCCCTGTCACTATACTATACTGCTTGCTAAGTGTAAAGGTATTTTCAAGGTTTATTGTTATACGTGTGTCATAGCAAAACGACCAAGCTCATCATCACATCGTTCACATATTCATTTTCCTATTCTTTTCCCTCTTTATTTTATATTTTTATTACTGACAATGAGCAATATTTATATAATGACATGTCATTTCTAACAAAAAGAGTCAACAATTTGTTATTCAGCTCATGAATACGAATAAAAAAAACACGGAAATACACACGGCAAGACACGCGGATGATGATGATTGTTATGTGATCAGAAGTGCTACTTCAGTATATATGTATATGGATATACCCATGTGCTCCGAAATAGTGATGTAGCATGTAATAACAATAAAATAATAATAATGGCAACAACAGTAACAAAAAGAGCTTACCGGATGGAAATATTAAAACGTGAGTGAGGAGAATAGAAAGGTAAACATTAAAAGAGTACGCTTCAAAGTAAGCATATGTGTATCTCGTGGACTGGTTCCCCTTTCTATTTAAACCTCCTGTATTTCCTCAGTATATTTTTCTCTATATCTTCAAAGGAAAAAAAGAAGACGAAGAAAGAGAAAGAGGAAACCCGAAAGTAATACAACAACAATGAAATGTTTATTTTTTTTACTCTGGTGTATAGGTATCTTTGTTATTTTCCCTCAGGTTTTTGTGACTTTGACTCATGATGACTGTCGTGAAGTAAAGGTATTTTTTTATTACAAGGGATACTACAATGCAAGTAGGTATATATGTACACATGAAAGATGTTTGTCTGTTGAGATGTGTGGGAGAGGAAGTAGAACAAAGAAGATGAGACGTAGCACACACACAACAGAACAGAAGAAAGAAAGGTAAAAGCATTTCCTTTTTCTTTTCCGCTGTTGTATGTTTTCTTATCTGTTTTTGTAGCATCAAAAGAAAAGTGAAAGGAAAATGATGAGATGGAAGATACATACATAGGTATACATATACACATGCATTTACTGTGTGATTGTGTGAAAGAGAAAAAAAGCTGCAAGAAAAGTAAGCGATGATGGTGGTGCAGTAATAGTAGCCTGTAATGTAGTGATGATAATGATTACTTGTGTGTGTGTGTGTGTGTGTGTGTGTGTGGTGTACTATGTACTGCGACTTACACTAGTGTACCGGTAAAAGCAAAATGAAAAACATCTTCATCATCACTATCAACATCATCTCTCCCAACCACCCCCATCTCCATCAAGAAGATACTTTTAAGAGACTCCTGTGGAGTTACTGTTTACATTTGTATTATTTGTCACGCCACCCATTCACTCATCGCTGCCACCGTGGGGTTTTCAAAGCCGTTATATTAGTGTAAACATACACAACACCTATACTCATGCCGTTAAAGGTATTTACATGCACGCAACAATAGTTTTTATTTTATGGACGAAGTGGAAAGCAAACAGTAATATCCCTTGGCTTTTCCTGAGTTGAGTTGTTGTCGGCGTTCAAATAAAAAGATACATTATTATTACGGAATGGACTGGTTGCTTTTTTTTGTTGAGGTGGTATAGCTGTTACTGGAATTGGAGGGACGATGATGATGATGACGATAATGGTGACATTCACAAGTGTAGTTTGCGTGAATGTGTGTGCATCGTTTCGTTTTACTCTCAAAACTAAACTTTTCCTAAGTCCTGTTCACCTCTACAAAAGGAAAGAAGACGGTGATGATGGTGCGGTGTTGTATGCCACCTTTCAAAGAAGACAAGTGAGGCGAGCGAGGCGCACACAAAAATAAAGTTGGAGGTTCCATGCGCTCACACTTTTGTTATTGTGATAAATAAAACACGAAAGTCATTGTTTACCCAGAAACTTGATGAAAATGAAATAGTTTTACTCTACTTTTCTCTTTTCACCTCAACCAAAAACCATCACTGTCATCATCCTCTTTTTATTACGACAACGTAATAACAGAAATAACCACCACCACCACCGTTGAAAAATAAAACGTGGAACTTGAAGAAAGAAAGGAAATTCCATTAACTTTTTCTTTGTAGTGGGATTTGTTTATGTAATAATAATAATAATATTATTATTATTATTATTTAGACGATTCATTCTCCAGTAAATAAAATGCTTTTTTCATGGAAAATTTTTCCAAATCCTTTTAATGAAATTAAACGTACATAATATTTATATAAAGGTATTCATATACAATTTTGTTTTGATAAAGTAATAAAAGATACCTGAGGAGACCTAAAGTTTATATATAAAGCATTTTATTATATATTTTTACTTGCTTTTCCTTCTTTTCTAGAAAATCATACCATCATTTTCTCATTCTCCAGCAAAATCCTTTCACTAAAGCTTCAAAAGCTCCCATTTTCATTCATTGTGCTGTGCTTTATTGTGTCTCTGAACTAACATACAGCACACCACCAACACCACAGAGTAAAAGGTAAACTTTTCTCCTTTTACAACAAATTTACTTTTGCCTTTCTTACACGCGTACGTGGGGAGTCGGAACGAACAAGGTGACTTTTTTTTCTCATGCACCAACACCTCCACAACAACGTCAAAAGGAGTAGGTACACAAGATTCAGAAAAAGAGAGGTGCGATGGCGAAAAAGCAAATGTGTGGTTTAACCAAACACTCATCAAGTGTGTTTGAAGAACTCTTGAGATGCTAAGCTCACAAAAGTACACAAGATGCTGTTTGAGTAGTGTATACCTTCCACCAACCACCATTATATTGGATATGGTCCCAAACAAAAGAGTAACAAAGTATCAAAAAAATAAAAGGGGTTTTCTTTCACATCTTCTCATCTCTTCTTTTTTACTGTGTTGCCTTGATGTGATTTTCTTCCTGGGGAAACGTGATTTTACTCTTTTTTTTACATCTATTCTGTACACATACCTATGTATATACTTAGGTATGTATATATAAGTATGTGTTTAAAAAAAAACTTTTCCAACCTTTTCCTTGTTTTCTTTCACATCTTCTCATCTCTTCTTTTTTACTGTGTTGCCTTGATGTGATTTTCTTCCTGGGGAAACGTGATTTTACTCTTTTTTTACATCTATTCTGTACACATACCTATGTATATACTTAGGTATGTATATATAAGTATGTGTTTAAAAAAAAACTTTTCCAACCTTTTCCTTTCTTTTTAAAAGACTCCATTGTATTTACTCTCATATTATTCATATTTGTTTCGTTCTGAGAGGAATGGAGGAAGGAAGGAAGGAAAGCATCGCATTTTTACATTATCATAAGTGTATATAGAGCTGTATCAAGGAATGGAGCTGAGAAACCACCTACAAAGTAGAAAAAGTAAAGTGGAAAAGGTGTCTGGAATAATGGCTTTATTTCATAAAGTCTTGTTTAGTTTGCTTTCCATTCGACTTGAGAAAATAGAAGCGACACACACACACACACACACACACACACACACACACACACACACACACACACACTGCTACCACCTACAAAGCAAAGCAGACAACAAAAGAAAAAAAGGGGAAAAATCTCGGAAGGAACAAAAGCTTTGTTCCTGAAGAAGGGACAATGCCTGAAAGGCTGGAAGGTGTAATGTCATTTCGTTAAGTAAAGCAAAGTAACTAAAAAGTAATATCATCAAGTAGTCAGTAAACTATACTACCAGAATGTCTATATACACCTTCGCTAAACTATAAAGACTTATCCCACATTCCACAACCACATGCGGAATGACTGGATTGCTGAAAGCAGTTTTCTCTTGTCGAGAAAAGATAAAAAGAGAGTAGAGAGTGTGGAGGAAACCAACATGATTTCTTCATGGGAAAGGGAAAGAATTACTAGGTTCTCATTTCACTTCTCAGGAAGATGTAGGTATATAGCCATGTGAATGAGAATAACCATTTTATTCTGTTCTGTTAGTAAGTTCCATCAAAGCCGAAGCCAACATGAACCTTTCAGCAGTTTTTTTTCCCTCACACACACACACACAATGTCTGTCTCTGGCTAACTTTCTCAGGTTAGCTAGCGGCGGGTGGGTGTGTGCATGGATGCGGTGTTAATAGTAATAATAATACACACACACACACGGTGATGGTGGCGGTGGTATATGTGGTGGGCAGAGAGGGAGAGAATAAGGCCAGCAGCAAAGTTGAGAATCTTGTTATTTGGCTTTATTTTTTTTGGGCAGATGGAGAATGGAAAAAAGATTGAGAAAAAGACTACGGTGAGCTGAAAGTAAAGTGGAGGAAAAGGGAAAATCCAGTTTAGTGCACTGACCACCACCACCAACCATAGACGGAGGGAAACAAGTAGTTTGATTGCAGGAATTCTAGTTTGAGATTTCACACCGATTCATGGAATATTATGTGATATACCATACCACCTATATTTATATGATAGTCTTGTTACACACTCACTATATTGCATGCTTTTAGACGCATTAGAGGAAGCAACAGCGCAGCAACATGAGGCAGGTGTCTTTGTTCTCGTCTCAAAATTACACTCAGCCCATCAACCTAAGTGCAACTTGATGTCCAAGAAAATAAAAACGACTCACATCACACACGGTGATACCTATCAAACCTTCGCACACTCCTGCATTTTATATGCCTACAGTTTCTACGTTTCAGACATTCAGACTCATTCCTATTGTAATATTTTTAGTACTAACACTACTACTGCAACTAGTGAAAGAACATTTTCTTTGGAACAAAAGGCTTATCTATGGCGTAGTAATGTTCTTAAGAAGACGGGTGAATAAATAAAAGATATATAATGAAAGTAGTAGTAGTGGTGGGTAAGTATGTACGTGTAGTATTTGAGTGAATAGCCGAGGGGAAATATGTTTCAAGGAAAATTCCAGGAATCCGTATCAAATATGTGCTTGTTTACAACAAACCATTCAACCGAAAATACCTATTCTTTCATTCGAAAAACACTGTTGTATAATGATGATGATGATCAAATCTGTGTGCGAATTAGGAGGATGAAATGGTACGTAGGTACCTTACAAAAGAAATTTAATTTTTTCATACAATCAATATTACTTGATTATATATATATAGGCGCGAATAAAATAAAATAAAATTGTGGCATTATTTGATCTGTAATATTGACGATTTGAATTCAAGTTAAAAAAAATGTTAAAGCCAAAAAATAAACCTTTCATTGTGTTAAATTGAACTTAATTTCTACATAATTTGATGTATTTCTTTATTGCTTTGGGGCAAAATGAAACATTTGAAACAGTACTCTTTACTCAAGAGAAAAAAAGTAAAATTTTCAATTTTACACTTTTCTTCTTAAAATATTGCCTCTTTACTTTTTCTCTGTGAGACCAGCTAAATGAAATAATTCTCAAGTGGCCGTGTGAAAAATGTAGTAATAATATTATTGCATTTTTCTGCTGCAACTTTTTCCCCTTGTCTTCTCTGCTTTGCAAAAAAATTATTATTATAAGCTCCTGTTTCTCTTCTTTCCATTCTGTTGCTGGTGGCGGTGGTGGTGGTGCCTGTCTTCACAAGATACAAAATATATTTTACAGAGAGCTACATTTTAAGTAGCATTCTTCTTTTTATACAAGAAATAAATAAATAAAAGCGACAAATATCAAAAAGGCTTCAAGGCTAAGAGTTTGTCAACTAGCCAACAAGCCTCATTTTACGTGTACAATTGCCTTAAGTAGAAAAAGAATAAAAACCGAAAACTCTTTCTTTCTTTAAAAAAATTCCACCATGATGATGATCATTATTCTACCGACAAATATATTTTCTCATCTCAGCAAAGTCAGAGTACGTTTTATACTTTCTCCATTGTATTATGACTCTACTAATACATACATATATTTAAGTATATGCATGCTACTTATTATGTTGTATGCGCGTGTATCATCATTTTCATCCTACTTTTTTTCCTTTTGAATAAAAAAAAATATATACAACCACTACTACTACCACCACCGCCATGGCCGTTTGTAGAATCTGATAAATAAATCATAATAACTACTATGTACATTGTACATACTACCATTACTAAAGTATATACCACGAAAACAAGTAAAAAATGCACAAAAAAAGCTTTTTCATTTTTGTTCTTTTGATTTCTTTAAGAAGAAAAAAAACATTTCATGTTTCTTCTTCGTGACTTCCTTTAAGCAGGGGATTTTCTACTTTTTGGAGCATTGAATCGCGTAAAAAGTAGATGTAACGGTGAAGGAGAAAGAATAAAAAATACAACATAATACATAGAATCAAAAAAAAAAAATGTTTTAAACTCTTTGGTTGGTGTATGTATATAAAATGTATATAGGATAGATGAAGAAGCGACGACGATATCATTAAGGCTAAGTTCCCTTACAACTTAATGTAGATTTTATATTACATTCTCATAGTCAGTGAGCATACTACAGTTTCTTTCAGCTTTATACATATGCATTACTTCCATGTTTTACGTATGTATATTATTATTATTATTATTATGATAATGATGGGTTTCCATTTTTCCAGTTAACAATAAAATAGCAAGAAAAAAAATGCATTAAGACAAGGAGTAAAATTGTGTGTGTGTGTGAGTGAGCGTCTTTGCCGGTAATACCACGAACGTTCTTAGGACACATACTTTTGTACTTGGACAAGCCACTTTTGACAATATTAAGATGATGATGATGGCTCTTTTGGCTTTGAACAAAAAAGCCACTCTTTTTCTCTCTGGACCTTTCTTCTTTTTCTTCGTCCCAGTAATAATGATATGATGTGAGAGAGCAGTGCAGAATATAAGCAGTAAGAACACATCGAGAATGGCGACAAAAGACAGATAGCAGCAGTTTTGTTATTTTAAAAAGGGGACATAATCCAACAACTTGACTAGCACTGATGCTACTTAAGACATGATGCTATTATTATTGTTATTATTATAAAGGATACGATTTCTTCTTCCAAAGAACAAAAGTGTATTTTTGATATTAGGTACAAAAAAAAATATATATTTATATCCCTACGTAAAAGGCTCTTTATTCTATGTACTAGCCACGAAACCATGAGTAGAGCACACACCAGCCTGGTCAGAATTCAAACAATAAACGCGAGATTCAGGTCATCATGCTACTACGTATAAATAAATGAATGGTTGTATACATGCTTACGTTCTTGTACATTTTTGTGCAGTTTCCTATACAGAAGAGCATTATTGCATTATAATACAAGCATGTTTCACATTTACGCTAAAGTTGGTCCAAGCCAACCCGAAATTCTAATAATTCAATCCTCCCTCACACACAGCTCTATTCCACTCCTTTAACTTAGCATCATTTTTTTTCCAAATATTTTTAAAAGAAATGAACAAGAATATACAAAACGCGAGATGATGCTGCTGCTGCTACTACTACTATAATACACACAAACACTTAATAATAATCACAATAATAGTAGCATCTTCTTATTTCGCCGAGGAAAATTTTGTAAATCCGCATTATGAATATGAATATTATGAATAATATCATTACATTTACTACTGCTATTGCTATGAGTGTGTGCACGGTTGCATGCACCGGACCGGGACACAGGGAGTACCACCACCGAAGAAAAGTGTGTATTAGTGGAGTACTTACATGGAATAAGAAATTTTGTTCATTTTGATAAAGATGATCCCAGGATAATACTACGCTGTGACTAGAGTGAAAGAAGAAGAAGAAGATAAAAAAGAAAAGATGGGGGTGTGTGGTGTGTGTACTACTGTACAACAATTTTATACTGTAAAATAAAATAAAGTGCATTAAAGAAGCAAAAAAAGAAGCAACTCTCGCAGAAGAATCTCAAGAACTCTTCTCCGAAGAAGATGATGATGATGTCACTATATAAAATATATAGAAGAAGAGAAGTAATAGAAATGCTTTTGTTTCAAAAGTCGAGTTTACTTGGAGTCGTGACTCGCAACAAAGTTCTTTTTTTTCTTCTGCTTTACATATTTGTATGTTGTATGTGCATATACACATTGTGTACTGTATATACCGAGAAAAGTGTAGGTAATTAATTTGTACCATGATATTAATATTATGCATATATATATATTATTTTATATGCTTACTTCTTTGCTGCAACAAAGCATGTTGTATGTGTGGTTGATGATGGTATACTAACGCCATGGACTTTTAGACTTGCTCGTTTTGGAATACTTTAATAAAGTTCAACTCCATACTTGCGTAAATTATTAGCAGGAATTGGTAAGTAGGATATATGCCGGTGGTGGATGTCGTCTATCCTACCGTTCGTGATTGTGTAATCCTACAACTCCACAGCAATTTAAAACATGTTGTTAGTTTGGTTTCACTAGAATATAAATGAGGATCAAGAAGACGACACAAGAGAGAAAGAGAAAGTATAAATATGCATAAAATTATGTCAACATAATATTATAACATGTGGTCTATATGTATAAAAAAATGCAACGCAGATATATAGATAACATATTATAGAGTTTTTCACGGAAATGAAAGAAAATAATTTCAAGGAAAATGAAAGGACTCATCAAGAAGTAATTCTTCCTGGGAAAAAAAGCAAAAGATATAGTCGTCATATTATATCGTAATTTTCCGTATGAATCAATAATACTTTTATCTTTTTTAATTGGTCATTGAAATGTTGTTAACCTTGGAATTATTTGCGTAGGTACATATATATACACAACAACATGTCATTTTATTTTTAAGTTTCAAATGCAGCTACATTTTTAAACTTTAAGATTTTACAACCATTTAAGGCATCATTGAAATAAGCCGGCATGTAAATGTGGTCCGTAATTAATACAACATTTTTCCCCTGATCTACAAACAGGAACGCACCAGATTGACTTTTTTTTTGTTTTTGGAAGAAAGGAGTAATTAAAATGAGAAGAATATATTAGCAAAGCCGGAAAAAATCATTTTCCCCTAAAAATAATGTGTGTCTCATCTGAAAAAAGTAAATGGAATGAGTATTCTTTGTGTGTGTGTGAGGGGTGAGCGAGTGAACCATGTTGCACGTAATTAAATTACGCTGATGACATTGCTGAATTGTTGAGTGTCCCCACACACACACACACACACACACACACACAGCACACAAATATATCCAACCACATGAGCGCCGTAGAGATACCCAAGGCCTCTCTGTTTCTTCGTCAAAGAAGGAAATGTAGATTGTTTCTCTGTATGTGTGTGGGCTAATGGATACTACCACTACAACAACGTAATAAGCATAGAGTACGTTTTTAGTAGGGTTCTCTAATCTAAAAATGGCAGGTTAAATTACAGAAAACTACTTTTTACCATGTAGTTAGCTTCACAGTATAACTCCCATGTTATATATGCCATCATCATCCCAACTTTTTTTTTCTCTCTCTGCATTTCCAGTAACAGCCACAAAACTAACTTTTTTTTCTGGGAAGGGAAAAAAGAAAATTACACTTTTTACTTTTAGTGTCACTGTTGTGGTGGTGTGTGCATTGTTATTATATGTATATCTAGTAAGATGACAGAAAAAGTTCTAGTAGGTAGGGTGACTACTGACAAAAAAAACGTTATATGTATCTATTATAGTAAATAAGAGGAAATCTGTGCGTATGCTTCCTTGCTTTGAAGTGAAGGCATGGCATGAACCGTCACCATCATCATCATCATCCTCAAGAGCACCTAAATTAATTGCGGATCACCACCATCATCAAAGATGCAATGCGCCAAGCATTCTCCTCCACCACCATCATCACCGCCCGTTCTTTTTCATTAGCAGAAACATAGTACAATGAAGCATACACACACACAGCTGATGACTACTACCACTATATACAACCACCACCAACATTTGCCACCAAAATGACATCAAATTCTCTTTTACCTCATTTATTCAACACGTTATATAATATAATAAAAAATGGCTTCTCCACTTGTACTATTCCGTTATACTACCATCACTTACAACAACCACACAGTATACACACACCAATTCATTTTTATGCGAATTTAATTAAAACATCAAATTTCAAAGTCAATTAGCTTCCCATAGACGGAAGCTGTATAGTACAAGTAGCAGCAGCAGCATCAGAGAGAACAACAGAAAAAAAAGATGAGAGGATCGGATGATGAGTAGAGAAAGAAATAGAAAGAGAGAGAGAAAAAAGCCGAGCGCGGTGCGGTCGAGGTGGTAGTGTCTGTGAGATAGAAAAATGACAGCTGTTCCTCCGGATTTTTCCTGGTTTTGTGTGTGTATTTCAAATGAAATGATGAAAATTGTGCTCATTTTCTCTATTAATTTTGTGTGTGTCAAATGGTTATTACTCCAGCAGAGTGGTAGTAGTAGTAGTAGAAAAAAAAGCAAAAGCACCGATCTAATATTATTATGATTTTTTTTACACAGACAGGCACTTGGCTCAAAAAAATGTATTACAAGCTTCTTCTTGTGTGGTGATTCTCCCCAAACAACAGCATCATTCTCTCTTTTTTATTCCACCGTTACATTATTATTATTCCCTTCAACTGTCTTTATCTTTTTTGTACGATGACACATAGTTAATGAGGAAACATCAAATCTATCGTTGTTGAAGTCGGGGAGACCCTTTTTTCTCCCTTGTCACTTTGAAATAAAACACCAACAAAAATCTAAATAAAACTTTTTTTCTTTCTCCTTCCAAAAAAAATGGAGCAAAGGGAGATAAAAAAGATGGATGATGATAATGGCAATATGAAACCAAATCAAAATCCAATTTTTCCCTTGTGTTAGCATTTTTTTTTTCATTTTTATTATTGTTGTTGTCTACTGGTTTTTTTTTGGTGGCGGTGGTGGTTGTGGTAGTTATAAAAATTGCATCAGTTTTACACGTTCCACCTAATTTTTACCGTAGTAAAAAATGACATTCCCTTATCTTTATTTTTGAAGATGACTATGGCTATAATATTATGATGATGATGAGATGATGATAGCAAAAAATATGATGATGATGATGATGAGGAAAGAATGAAGGTTTCGCTTATGCGTATGTGTATTATTCCCCTGTGTGTTTCATCATTTTTTCTTCCTTTTCTCCAGAGGTGATTACTGTGTGGAATATTGTGTGATGTCACCTATCAAATCACATCACTTTATATGCATGCATATATATATACCGAAGCAGCTATAATAAATACGTACAACCGATTTACATTTTTATACGTCTGTACATAATCTATACAGCTTTTTATTATTATATTCATCTTTTTGAGTCAGGAAATAATATATCTTTGTAGTTAAGAGGAAAGCCATGTTTTGAGGTAATGACATCGCCAGTCACCCAAAAAAAATATCATAGGAGAAAATGGGGATTTTTATTTCGGACAATTTCATAACCTGCCACTCAACCCGTGTAGCAACTCCATTAACCTTGTCTTATCCTTTTGTTGTGCGGCATAGTGTATAATATTGCTATCATCTCTTGTAACTTTCGGTGGGGATGGTTATGCATATACATACATAACCAAGTCAAGAAGTATTAAAAAATATTCCTTGCCCCAACAACGCATCAAATGTGGTAAAAATTTGTATAACAATTGATCTCACTATTTTTAATGGTTATTATATAAGCGCATATAAGCTTACTTTGTAATACCCATACCTTCTTTGCTACGTTATGCTATGTACTTTGGTGTGTATGTTATGTTGAAAATATGTATGCATTGTGCTTTTATTGCCACAATCAAGCACAGGTTGACGCAGTAGTCGTTCAACCGTCGTCGTCATTCCAGCAGTAAATGTTAGCATTTCCTTTCCACCACCATCACTATGTATACATGGTTCACCTCGCAAGAATCACATCACATCAAGTGGGATTTCCCGAGGAGGTGCGCAATTAATACGGAACATCATAAAAGTTGATCCGCCTGTCACTTGCTTTTACTCAATGAATTCCTTTTCCTGTCCTTAATTCCCTTTAAATTCTTTTAATGAACATGAGCCTCCTTTCCCATCTCCTTCTTCCAAACTGCACAACCCCTGCAATAGGTATACACATATATATATACTTATCCATGTAGTGAATCCCCCGTAACAATAATAGCATCAGAAAAGGCCACCGAAGAAAGAGAAGAGCTTATATTGTATAATAAGTGTTCATTCCTTATGATGATGATGATGATGATGTCTCACTATCTTTTCCCTTGTTTTGTGTTGTTGCCTTTTCCTTTTTCTTTCGCAATATAGTTTTTTTTTCTTGGCGAGGCAATCGTAGAAAAAGTAATAAGCATCCATCCAACCTGAAATACCTTTTCTACTTGTTCTTCTCGCTCTCTCCACCAGTCAAGTTCCATTCTCATTTTCTTTTGTGATTTGATGTTCTGATGTTGATAGTATTTTCCCTAGCCCGCTCGCCAACATTCCCTCATTCGTACCACCTTGCTTGGAAGTAATGAGCTTATATAGTGTAGCCCGTTGCCGTGTGCGTTTTGTATGCTTTGTAATGGTAGTGCTAGCAGTAGTTCAGAGATGCGGTAATAATAAACTGATCTGTCGGTAATAACTGTGATTGTCGTTGAGTCGTTTTAGGCACATTTCACCGCTTCCTTTTAAACGAGGTCGGTGATATGCAATGCAATAAATTCCGTGTGTAGTAGAGAGAATGTCGCGTGTTGTGTTTGAACATATACGCTTTCCCCCTTTTGTTTTTCAAATGGCTTTTTGACTTGGTATTTTGAAGATGACTATATATACAAACGTGTAGTAAACGGTGATATCAATGTCTCCATATCATGTACAAGGTTTTATTTTGCAAGAAGAAAAATCAAGTAATACAAAAACAATACCATCTTTTTTGTTGTATTATATGACGTTATACTATGTATTTTGATAATGCGTACTTCATGTACCTACTTTTCCACTTAAATTTGACCTGAGAAACACGAAAAGTCGTTGTACCGTATAACGTGAATGCGCACATATGTAGGTGTTTTTTGTTGTTGTTTTCCCTTTCGTTCTACGTAGCTGTTGTAATTGCTGTGCAATGCAAATTTTATATTTATTTAAAGCGAATACAGACATTTAATTTCAGCTACACGTTTGTTTTGTTTGGAGCACAAGCATTTTTGTCATCCTCTAATTTAACAGAAAATTGTATTTAAGCTTCGGACGTAGGATGAAACTATAATTCAGATATTTTTTTATGAACTTCCGATAAAAATTCCGACTATTTTATTTAAAAAAATTATGTGTGAATTGTAATGTAATAAATTTACATCTTCTTGATAAATTTAGGCATGTTGAATGTATACATTACTAATTTCAATTCTTAACGTTCAGTTTGACACATTGACGTCACTAATGTTTACGACAGACGGAAGCAGCCAAAATGGTTCGTTTGAGCTAGAAACGTGAAAAATATATTTTTTTTTAAACATGATCAACAATCTCTCATCATCGTGCTTTATTCTAACATGACTAAATATTCTCCTCTCGTCGCTAATTATGACAAACAACATCATACTCTTCCAATTTGTTTTTATCAAGGCGCCAACAGGAAAGCATAAGAATTTGGGTCCGAAATATTTCGTTTATCCGAAAACATGATCACACATACGCAACGATCTGTAGTTCACAATACAAAACCATCTCAAGCAAACAAAACACACGCAATATTGCGTAGGTGTGCATAAATTAGTAGACTAAAACGTAAGAATAATTTACGACAACAGCAGAAAAAGTTTCTTTTTCCTCTTTTCAACCTGTCACATAATTTGTGTACCTTGTACTTTCCTTTCCTCCTTCTTTTTGGTCGGTAAAGTAAAGTCACGTGACTATAATTTCTCCCACATGTTCCACATTGAGAGAAAAAATAAAAGGAAGCGACATATAGGTACTCACTTTTACGCATGATATGCATTCATTGTAATATTTATATATCCTATTTATTACACATATTCTGTGAAAATCTAGAAAATTCTCAGAAAATCGCGGTGAACAGTAGCAATCAGTAGTAAACAAGTACAAAGTAAATGTGATAGCAATAAAATTGGCTCTACTACTTACAACTTATTGCATCATTGCAAATTTATATATTTATTTTTGTATTTCACAAACATGTATATACACCACGAACACATGAATTTCAATTACACGTGTAACCTGTTTGGCTCCTCTTTAACGGAATCCAAAATGTTTGTGCTTAACAAAATCAGTACAAACATTAATTTTATCAGAGAAAAAATATAAATATATACAGCCGAACAAGTGAGTTAGTGAAAAGAATGTTTTCAAAAGATGTTGCGGTATTATATATGCTAATAATTTACATAAGTACATAACCGTAATGCCGTTACCGTACCTATTTGACTACTATACATGAAAAGTACAAATTTAGTACATACTTCACAGAAAAAGTGAAATCCCACCGCAGTAGCATATTAAGTAATAATGAATGAAATGGGTGAACTCTGCTCTTCCGTGTGTAAGCTTTACATTCATTTCCTCTTTACTTTTTTTAAATGAGCATCACACGTCACGTAATAAGCACCAAGTAAAAAAAAGATGGTCTTTATGTAAACTATGTTGATATTCCTATGCATTTTTTTTGGGAGAAAAAAAAACAAAATTATGTATTTTATATTACATACTTTGTACAAATGTTTCATTGGAATCCACATCGCACCGCGAGTCAAATTAAAAAGAAGGGCAAAAATATACAAGGAAAAAAAACTCAGCTAGAAAAAGAGTTCTTCACGTCACATTTTATTGCTCGTGTCCCATTACTTGATGTAAAATTATACCAATTACTGCTACCATCAGAATCCTTAATAGCATTTATAGCAAACTTCCACCGCCACCAACCACCACAGTTTTCTATCTTTTTACATTTTGTTTTAGTAAGTATTTTGCTTCTTGTCTTTTTTTCTACTTTTTTCCCCATTCTCTCCTTCAAAAAAATAAAAAGTGTGGTAAATGTAGGAAGAAAAAAGTACCTCGCGTTTTTTTGTACAATATAAGCAATGATAGTTAGTATTAGTAGTAGCCAGAGACTTAATTTTTAAATCCATGCGACACGACACAAAAAAAACACACAACATGGTATACCACCAACATTATTTTGCATTTTAAAGGTTCCCTCTTTTCTTTCTCTTTTTTTAAAAAAAAGGAGGTTTTGTTGGTGGTGCTAGAGTGGAAAAAATAATGAAAATTATACCGACATAAAAAAGCCTTCTTTCTTTTCACTTTTTCAAAAAAGGGAAACATATATCCCAGGATCCCATCAAAGTGATCATGGCCACGACGATCATGATGATGAGGGTTTATTTAGCTAAAGTTCTTGTTGAACATTTATGTGTATTTCAAGTGAATGCGGTGTGGCGGCAGCGGCGGCGGTGGTGGTAGTATAGAGTAGAATGAAAAGAAAGAAATCCTTTAGAAAAAATAATGACGATGATGGTACGGCTTTTTTCTTTGATTCCAAAAAAAAACTGTTACTGCCCTGCCATCATTATCATCATCCAACTAGAAAATAAAAAATCAAGTAGTTTCGCTTTTATTTTAGTTTTTTTTTTTTTATTTTAGTTTTTTTTTCTCGTAAATACCACAACTACTTCCACACCACCGTCATCATTTATTATTATACAATTCAGAGAGGGAAAGTTTACAATTATTATTGTCTTTTTTTGTGTATATATCTAACTATGTATTTAAATACCTATAATAGACATTAGGAAGGATCCGTGAAATGAACTGTTTTGTCCCCATTGAAATTAGCATATGCCCTTCCCAGCAGTTTACTTTTTTTCTTCGTGTACCATTACTGCTCATAAAAAAGATTGTGTGGCTTGAACTTTTTTTTCTATCATGATGATGATCGCTCGACAGACGACAGTTGCATTTTTGTTAAGTAAATTTCAAACCTTATTTACATAGCAAAATATTCTAACCGTAATGGAAAACGAGAGAGAACTTACTTTTTTATTACGCGTATATATAAAGCAGAAAGGAATTTAGTTAATCAAGAAATAATCCATACTCAAAAGCAGAAAGGTAATTTAGTGTTTTGGATGATAAGAAAAGTAACATTACTGCAGTAATTTCGTATGAAAAAATATTTGTCAACTTTAACGACAGATGTAAAAATATTAACTTTGGTAATAATATCCGTCTAATAGCAGATCATCTACAAGGCTACATCAATTGTACATAGAATAATAAATCAAGTTATTAACGATGATAACAATTTGTATGTCAAAAAATGTAGTACTCTTATAGATTATAATTAGCAATCAAAACTTTTGAAATGTATTTTTAAAATATTCTCGAAAAAACTACCAACGCATTAAAACGCTTAAAATAGTACTACATCAAAATATGATGCTTCTCTTCTGCCTTAAGCATGCAAGTATTTTAAAACGTGAATTTGGGTTCATGCATGTCAAAAATGTATTGGCAAAATGGGTTGAAAAACCAAAAAAATGGGAAACCCGGTTATTGCACACAAAAATCCCCCTAAATATATAAATCTTTCATTACGGTTTCCTCTCCGGTAAAAATGTAAATTGCTTCATAAAACAAAGTCAGGTTGACTTTTTACCGTGCATTATCCAATTTATTACACTACACTATGACCATTTGCCTCTCTTCTAGTAGTACTCTTTATCATTACAACATCCATTTACCCATCAGCTCATAATAGTCTTGTACATAAAGCCCATAAAGCTTTCCTCTACGTTTTATTTGATGACGCCGCCCCTTCAGTTGCTCGAGGAAAGTTTGATTCGAATTATTGTAATACTCACTGCTGCGGATGTTTATTCTAGAAAAAAAAATATGGGTAACATAACAAAAATATGTACATGCTTAAATTCACATTTTTTTCGTTTTTTCTTTTAGGTAAATTTGGGAATATTACAAAGCAAGGAAAATAAGTCGCCTCTACAGCTTCTCTGTCTATTTGCTACTTGCTCACGTTTCACGTATACAATAAAAAACAAGGTTGCCCAAAATGTACCTTAAAATAAATATTTACTTTTTTATTTATTTAACATCTGCATCTGTGCTCCTTGCATGTTTTGAAGAAAAAAAGGAAGGGCGACACTCAAAACAATAATAATAATACTAATGTGTCCCAGGAACAAAAATGACTAATAAAATTTACACGAGACAAATTTCATGAGGCATTTTCCAACTTTTAATGTTTTGCACGTTTTTTTCCTACTTCTTGTCATCTCCTAACAGAAAAAAAACAACAGCACACAAAACACAAACGAATAAAAGTGGCACCAGGCATGACGATGATCAAAGACATATTTTTTTGTGATAATAAGAAAAAGGAACACAGCAGGTTTATATATTTTTTTCCTTTTTCCTTTTATAAGCATACCTAGCAGACCTATTAGAAAACCAAGCTACTATACATTATATATATGCATTTATAAGCCCGCATGCTTTGTTCCTTATCAATCCCACAACATAAACGAGCCAAAACCGACATTAAGCAGATTCATAACGGTGAACAGGGGAGCAGCGGAACAAAAAAATAATAATAAATACAACTCTCAGTTTTGTTCTTTGTACTTTTTTTATTTAGAATTTTACATTAAAACTCCCAACTTCTCTTTTCTTAGATCTAAACTAAGGAAAGACAAATATATATGCATTGCATGTGTACATTATAATGTATGTACGTATCATCAACACATTTCCTTTTCAAATTTATCATAAAAGAAAAAAGAGAAGAAAAAAACCATTCATTCTTTTTTTAAAGATGTGTACTACCCACCTTCCACCAAGACATCAACTTTTAAAACAAGAATACACATTATTTACATTCCACACATCTACTACTACTACCACCACCACTACTACTAATGTTTATAGGGGTAATAATAATAATATCATTATTATTACCATGCTATAGCACTACCACTTGTTATACTACCAGTAGTAATGTTGTTCAAACAATTTATTGAAGTACAACAACGGTAGTTTGGTTTGGTGTGTTTTGTCTTCCACCACTACTTTCAACACGGCATTATGATTATTATTGCCACTACTACAACTTGCACGCCACCATCACCACTATCAGAGAGAGAGAGAGAGTACAACAACAACCATTATAATCGTTATCCTGTCTTGATATGACTTCCAACTACACATTCATGGAGCCGGAGAATAATAATAATAATAATAATAAGCATGCACTATACATGAAACATTTATTTTTTTCTGGTTTGCTTTTCATAATATACATTTTCACTCACTACTAAAACTACTACTGCCAAAGATGATGTGACGACACGACAAGGATTTTATGATCATAATAATGATACTTCTTCTAAAGAAAAACATTCTCATCTTCTCTCCAGTGTCGTGGGTTTTGAATGAGAAGGATTATACAGAACGTTGCCGCCGCCGCCATCATCATCATCAACATCATCATGATTATTGCTTATAAAAAATGTACATGTATAATATAATATATCATTCTTGTATCAATTTTAAGTTACAACAAAGATAGATGTTGAGAAATGAGGAATAAAACCTTATTTTTTTATTATTAACATTTTTTTTGCCGTGTTTTGTTATTGTTGTTGTCTGTACAGCAGATACACACACGACAACACAATAATAATCAGCCAGTGAAAAGAAAAGAATAATGTGGATAAGCTTAGTTAGGTTTTCAGTGAAAAAAAAATTCTGAAGCAATAATAATAAGCAAGCAAGCAAGCATTCAATTTTCCCAAGTAATAATATCTATTCTCCTCCTGTCCCAACAAGTCCTAACAACATCCACTACTACTACTACTACCAAAAAGTCTACTGGAATCTTCTTGTGGTTTATTATTATTATTATAAAGGAAGAAAAACCTTTACCACGTTTGTTTCCATCCATTGAAAAAAAAAATGAATGGGATGAGAAAAGGAGCTTCTTTTTTTCTTCTTTTTCTCAGCTAAACACTATAAATAAGTAGATATATTTCTTTACAGTTTTTGGCATGTTTTTCCTGTCGTTCTTGTCCAAAGTGGGAGGAGCTGTCTTAAATAATAGTTGCTGTTGAAAGTATGTGTGTAAGCACAATACATGTTCGCATTATACACATAAAATGTGTATGTATTTATATATAATCTCTTTAAATATTACTACTACCACTACGCAAAAACCATACAGCCATAACGATGATGTCGGTGATGATGATGATGATGAGAAAAAAGCTTTATGCAATCATAATAATAATAATAATAACGAAAAGTATGAGAAAGTCCAGCAGACTTGCACACAGATGGACACGGAAGACGAAGAAGAAAGGCCGTAAGGGAAATTGGAAAGTGTGTTATGGTCTGATATGACTTGAATTGGAAGAAGCTTTTTTCAGTACAACAGACAGGCAAGGCTAGTAGTTGTGTGTTTATGCTTTTTAGTCCAATAATAATAATAATAGTATAATATAAAACCATGATGCCATCATTGTGTCGTCGTCGTCGTAGAGTCCCTTGTTGAATGAGAGGATAGCCACGATATAAATATAATGAAATGTAGTGTAGGGATACCTATAAAAAGCTCGTTTGTCCACTTTTTTTTGTGTGCTAGTCCCTATAAATATTATGGTCATCATCAACAAGAAGGGAAAGGAAGGATGAAACCTTTTTTTCTTCTTCTTTGCTTAACTTTTTTGCCTGCCTGCCTTACTTCGTGCATGCCGTTGTTGATCAGAGTTTGTGTAAACCTATTCTTCCCAATCCTCCATTTCTATGCATGGTCATCTTCTAAATAAGCTGGAGAAGAAAGCTGGATATACCTATACTGTACACAGACAGAGAAAAGAAGGAAGAGCGCTTTGCTGATGATGATAGACTGAACACGAAAGCGAGCCAACCAGGCAGAAAGCTTTACTTTACTTGGAGTAAAGAAAAAGAATGGAAAAGTAAACTAACACACAAGAAAGTCGGTGTTGGTCCGGCCTGATGGACCATGTAAAATTTAGTCAAGTAACGAGAATACATTGGACAATGTAAAATGTAATCTAGTTTACTCTCATTTTCATCACTTAAGTTTTTTTTCTTCCTTTTGTGAAATGTTTGTAGTTGAAATGTGCAGTATTAATGGGTATAGGTACAAAATTTACTATGAGGCAGCTAATTGAAAGTCAAATAAACATATTTTACGGTATGTGTCACGGTATGCACAACATGTGTAAAAATACAATGGCATAACATACATGCTTCTAGGTGCAGTGTTATATTGAAGTACTAAAAAAAACATGCATAGGCAATAATCAACCTACACATACAAAAAATATTAATGTTGAATTTATAACACCCACACACATTTTGTATAAAAATCCACATTCACAATATGATTCCAAAATTGACATTATAACTACGTGAGTTTTTTAAATCTTTTTGTTGTCGTCTTATTAGGTATATTTTTAGATTTCTTGGATTTATAATAATATTAATAATTATAGTTCACATTTTCGTCATTTGTAAATTTGCATTCTGTTTAGCGTCTGAAAGTTTTGAACGCCGACAATTATTTATTGATTGTTGCATTATATCAATTGCTACTGGAGGTGGGACATCGGTCGCATAGATATCGGTTACATACAGCAATATAATATGAATATGTACTATAATTGTAGGCAGGCGGAGATTGAGTATCTATAAAGTGCATAAACCCCTCTGCTTCTCTGATTGATAAGAATAATGTCTGAAAAATACGCAAGTAACTTTCTGCCTCAACAACTGTCATCATCTACTTTCCTTCTTCGATTTTAAACTCATGGAAAGGTTCTGTAGGGGGCGTGATTTTTAAAAAAAACTTGAACGTTTCTACAATTGAACTAATAAACAAGCAGGGAAAAAGTAAATAAGAAAAAAGGACGCTTTTGTGAATATCTTATAAATAGCATATTATCCTATTCTTTTCATATAGTTAGCTGTGTATCTTCTTATTCCATTTTTACTACACTTTATATTCTCCTTTTTTATCCTTTCTCTTCTTGTTTTAATCAATATAAAAAAGTAAAGTGTCCTGTGATTTTCTTACAAAGTATCTCTCTTTCTCCGTCCTCGTGTGTTACATTACCCTGTGATTATGGTATGTGTTGTTGTGTGGTATATCTTTTGGTTAAACAGAGAGTAGTATAAAATAAAAAAAGAAATATATTTTCTTCCGCACAGAATAAAAGACAACACCACACACACACGAGGAGGAAAAAAACAAAACAAAAATACATCAGTGGCAGTAAAAACTGGTAGCTCGTTTTTTCGTCGTCGTCGGCGGTGGTGGTGATGGCGGCGCGGTGCAATAAGGTACAAAAACACACAGAGTCACAAGAAAGTTTATAGAGGCTGTATCACAACAAACATACTATATATTGTTGTGCAGCAGCATAAACAAAATACCATTATAAATAGGTACATTACATTATTACAGTGTCATCATCATCTATATATTCTTTTCTTTGTTATGACCATGGAATGCAATATTCACCTATAAAGATAGAGAAAAGGGAAGAGGGGGAAAAGAAAAGGAAGGAAGACAATCAGACAATGGAAAAAGACAGAAAAGACAAAGTGGGAAGCCAGAAAATCGCTTAGTTTTGGTTTGTTCGGTTTGGCTCCTGTGCACTAAACAAGTTACAGGGAAAATTTGTTTGCAATTGTCGTTATTATTGTTTGTGTAACGAGAAATAAATATATTAGATACATGCACACATATATCCATATATCAAGTATGTACATATACCCGAAGAAGGGAAAGTGGGAAGAACACAAAAATAAAAAAAGAGAGAGAAAACTATAATGTGGAATATTATTAGATTGAGTCGGATTTTTTTTTCTCTCTCTCTTGTCTTGTATGCATTTGACTCACTGAGGATATAATATATAAAAAGGGATGATACCACATACACACACACACACGCATTGCTACTCTGCTGCTGATGATCATCATGATGGTGTTCGCTTTCTTACCACCGACACTGTTGTGTGAACTTGCTGTGTGGGATGATATTTACGGCTGCTTAGACTCTCCTTTTCAATAATACCTTTACCAAAAAGACGAGCAATAGTAGTAATAATAATGCCTGCCTACTTTTTTGTGATGTATTACTTTTTACCCAATTGTCTTATATATATGCTTGCACACAAATGTCCATTGTTGATACAAGTACCAGATTGTTATGTCTTATTGTTGTTTGGAAAAAAATATACCACCAGTTTTTGTTCAACTTTTCAAATACAAAAATATTTTTCTTACTTGCAAAATGTGTCGTTCTGTATCTGTTTTTAATTTCTTTTTCCTAAAGACACAGGGCAAAAGCCATTGAAAACATATTTTTCTTTTAACTTATATTTCATTACACAGAAAGAGTCCAGCAGCGGTTCAAATCTTGGATGACGACTCATTGCACACAAAAACAATTGTGAATTCAAGCAGTTGCATTTGTTATGTGTTATTGGTGCCACACTGTAAAAAAAACTGTTTGGTGTAATATTGTAGAAACTTTTGAAAACCGAGCAAATAAACAGTGACCTCATAGCTTTATCATTACTTGGCTGACAACAACAATAATAAGGCATGTAAAAAAAAGTGGAGCGAAAATTGAGACATTTGGTCGCAAATTACACTCGAGCCAAAGGAAGAAGATACAATGACAAAATATGTGCTTTATTACAACATATTTCTAAACACACCACTATCACCCTATACCCAAAAAAAAACAAGAAAAAAACTTCATCCTTTCTGCCTCTTCTTAAAGGTTTGTCAACTATTTTGGTATACGTGAATTAATAAAAAAAAACACTTTGCTGAAGAAACAACATCAAAGTTTTTCTAATGTTTTTTTTTTCGCAGCCATTTTTTCCTGCTTTAACAGTTGGTCATTAAACTATTGATTTACAACAGTGTAATAATAAGCATGTATGTATATATAAAACATGTGTAGTTTGAAAGTACAAAACAGGAGAAACAGAAAATAACACACGCTGTGTGTGTATGTTTTGTTTTGTGTCTCCATGTTTTGCTGTTGCTGTTGTTGTTGTTGTCTTGTAGGAAGATTTTATCTTGGGAATGCAAAAGGAGAATAAAAAGAAGAAGAAGAAGACTAATAATAATGGTGAAGAAATAATGAAAAACTTTTGTGGTTTAATTCAGCCATCACGTTTGAGTAGTTTGTTGAGGAATAGCAAAGTAACAAAAACAAGAAAAAGAAGAAGAACAACAGCAGGAAAATTCCAAGAGGAACCAAGCAATTGTATCATTTGGTGAGGTTTTTGTCCACCAAGATAGCTTTTTAATACTCTCTCCTGCAGTTCCTACTACGACCGTGTTTTTTGCGTGCATATACTACTATACCATATAGCATGATTGCAGAGAAGAGAGAAGAAAGTCAAAGGGAGCTAAAAGAAGACCCAAGGATGCCCAGAGTAATAATGATTTCATTACCATTACATCCTTCTTTTCCCTTTACTTAAGCCCAAGGCCTTAATGTTAACAACATAACTTGTCCTGTCTGCTGTGTTTGTCCACCGTTTTTACCCAAAAAAAAACGACGAAACCAAACTAGCAATCTTTTTTAGTGGTATACAATGTCCTGTAGTAGTATAAGCAGCAGCAGTAGTAGTAGTAGTAGTCGTAACTTGTAACTTTGGGAAATTATGTATCTATTTGTGTTCCCCTTTTTATGATATCACCTTGTATGTTGTATGTGTAAACGTACTTTTATGTACAAATGTACCTTACATTATTGCTGTTGTTGTTGGTTGGTGGACGGAGTAGAAGTTTTGTCTTCAATTTATTTGTTATTTGGTCAAGTACATCGCATTACCATTACATTGTTTGGCAAATAGGGAATAAGTGTGTAGTATACAAGTTTATATATAAATATATACCTACCTCCGCCAACTAATGTGAGTGCTTCCAGTATGATATAGGCAATAATAAGAGGAACAACAGGAAAAGTAGGGGATTGAAATAATGATACATTAACTTGGTTTACGTTACATTACTACTACACGGCTATTAAGGGTGGGCTACGGTCCACACAAAACACACACAGCACATGAATGAGATGATGATGATGATGATGATGATGGCGACAAGAAAGACAAAATGAGTTGGATATGTAGGGAAAAAGAAGGAGGCTGACTTGAGTGGTCAAACCATAATGCATCTTTAACTGCCAGTCAATTGTCTCCGTCGTATATGCTCTTGTGCCAAGCTCGAGGAAAATGAAACTTATAATCAGCATTGCTTACTACTTACTATATATATGTATATGAGTGATATAAAATGATTGCACAGGAATGCTCTAAAAATGTTTTAATATTATGTCTGAAAGATATGTGTGTACATATACAAGGTATACTAAATATACGTATACATTTGTACAATAAGAAAGGTAAAAACTAAAAAAAATAATTCATCACGTTGGTTAGAGTATGAGCTCGTGCTTGGGTTTCTGCATTATTATTTTTTACTTTGAAAGAAAGCAATAATAAACTATCACGGTACAACAGATTTCTTCCAATTTTCAGTTTCATTCAAAGCTAACAGCTTTATTGGTTCACAAATTCACGGTCTATTTATGACAAAGAATCTCCCCAGAACCGTATGATTACATTTAAAAAAAAAAGACTTCACATGCCACATTCTCAGTTCATTTCACAATATTTTCTAATAATATTTCTCATGTGTGTATGTGTGTGTGTGTGTGTGGATTGTGTATGGTGTGGTGTGTATATGTATATGCTGGGTCACAGAGACGGCAACAACAAGACAAACAATCTTTCGCGACAGATTGGGGAACCTCTTAAATTTGTCTCCTCTTTTTCTTTCTTTTCTCTCCTGTGGTGGTGGTGCCTGTACATGAAATGAATGCACACACTTACTACTAAAAGCAATTTAGTTTCTTTTTCATTAAATAAAACAGTGATTGTAAATCGCTGCTACTGCTGCTTTAGAACGTAAACGTAAGCAGAAAAAAAATCCAAAAGGGCAACTACCGTGATGTAATGATGGTAAATTGAGGAATGTAAAAATGTACTGATTACTTTAATGCTCCTTCATGTGTGTGGTTTATACTCTGTATATGCTACACAAGTTGCTTGTTGTATATTATGTTGTTGGTGGTGCAGACAGAGTGTATAACTGATTAAGTGGAGGAAAGAGTGTGAGTGAATGAAACTAAAAAGATTGGCTAAATGACTTGTTCTTACAGTAATATTGTACATGTGTGTGCACCATGTATATATGTATACAGTGTAGAAGATTCACTTATTCACATGCAAACAAAAACCCACGGAAACATGATAATATTTATACATACGTACATACACATAAGCATATACGAGGCACAAATAAGTAATATGCTACTGTACAAATACAAAAGTGTATTCCTTTTTGTCGTGTAATATCTTCTCCCATTCATTTCACTGCATCAAAATGTTTACTAAATGGGTATAATGTATATACCATATAGAATAGAATGTATATATGCTGCTGTATAGTACTGTGTGGATTCATAGAGGTTTTTTTTCTTCTTTTTGCATGGCCCATTTCATCGAGCAGTAGTAATTCCCAGGCTTGTTTATTTAATCAAGATTTCGACATATTTATGGTTTTCAACCGTATCTACAATAAGAATATATTTTATTGTCTTGTTGAGAAACAGATTGGTTGCTTAAAAGTCAAGTCAAGCCTAACCAAGCAGGGAAGCGAGGAGAAGAAAAGCATTTAATTTTTTCAACAAGACAAAACCTTTCCACAAAAATTAAGATAAAAATGCATCTGACAGGATGAACTTGAATTAGCAATACAGACAACAAATGAAAAAAAAGGAACAAGAAAACTTTCATGTGTGCTGTTGAGTAAAAAAAATGCAACTATTAACAAAAACAGACAACAAAATTATTGGGGAAAAGGTATTATTGTTTTTTTTGTGTGTGTTTACATTTTTCCATCGTACTGGAATGGTACAGAAAAAAATTATCTCAATTTTATACTTTGTTTCATTTCATACAAACTTGTGTGTATATTTTTTACATATATAAATAAATGCACGTAACGGGGAATGTTGAGTCAAAAAAAATCTGTGAAATGCGTATCTTCATTTTTCGGAGACTCACGTTACCCCGTTTTCTCCAAAAATCTTATCCTACAGCTCTACTACGACATACCATTTCTATTCGCTTTCTCAAGAAAATCAGTTGATTTTGAGAAAGCAATGCAGCGATAGTCTTGTGCAGACATCAGAAACTAGCCGTCTCATCCACCCGAGATTCGGGTCGAGACTAAACTGAAGTATACACCGCACCCTCTCTTTACTTGCTCGCGTACTTTTACAAACAATTTCGGTCGGGATATCTTTTCTATGCTGGGCACATCATCCAATCCGAATTCTTTCTGACGATATTCCCCGAAAAAAGTCTTTGTCAACATAATGCAGCTTGTGCTGCTATGTTGTGTAGTGGAATGCACACACAGATGACTGGAAGGGAAAGCACGTGTATGTAAATAACAAAGAACAGCATGCATGCACACGAAAGAACACAGCGACTACAACAAACCATGTTGATGAACAAAGTAATTCCAGCAAAGCTTCTCTTTTCCCCAACGAGTTTCATACGAGAGGATACAAGGTAGCATCATGTGAGGAGATTCAATTAAAAATCCACCGAGAGAGAATCTCCCCTTGTTTTCCTAATGCTGCTGCAAGCGGAAAAATCTTATCTTGTCATGATGATTCACAACAATTCACATTTAGCTGATCAGCAGAGAAAGGATGAAAGTGAGTGTGCATCTCTCTCTCTCTCTCTCTCTCTCTAATTTTCCATTTGCAGCTGAACTTACCTTCATAGTGACGTATATATGTAATTATATTATAGTTTATTCCTTTTTCACCCTCGCCTACACTAAATTTGGGAAAGACGTCATGCTTTATTATTAAGAAGGAAACGCATTTTAGACAGGATTAATGCTTCTTATCAGCAACGCAAAAGTGGGAAGATTCTTTCGTCTTTTTAAACAAAAAGCTCATGAATCACCCTTGTCTCTGGTGATAAATACCGGTAAATTAAAGGGAACATAATATATTCCGTGTATTCGTTCCGTTTCAGCTTATTTTACGCTTCCATTTTAATGAGATTACTGGGTTGAGATAAGACACCTCATTAAAAGGTAAGGTGCAAGTAAAAAAAATTCACGTGCAACTTTACTTTTTTTCAGAATGACTCTACCCAGGTTTTTTTTTGGTTGTAGCCATTCTCAAGTAAATCTTTTACAAAGTTGTCAAGGATCTGTACGATTTAAAGGCCAACACATTTGAGTCAATCAAAGCTTCCGGAGAAAGCCCTACACTTTGTATAACCTTTATTATAATGACGACCTTTACAAACACAAATAACATGTCACGCACTTCATAAGACCAAAAGTAGCATTTTGCATCGAATTTGAATGGGCTATATTTTGATAATAAGCTCTGATTAAATGCAAATTGGCATTCAATTAGACTGCTAATATTACAGCAAAGTACCCACCCTGTCGTAGTCAATCACTAGAGAGTAGAAATTCCTCATCCGTCCAGGGGAAATATACTATAATAATCAGCCATGTTGAAGCCAGGAGCAGCAAAAGGGAAATCGTTAAAATCTAGAAGGGATAAACCAGATAAGGGTGGAGTAAAGACAGAAAAGAATGCGATTCCCAAAAAGAAGAAAACCATTGGAGCAACCTCCTTGGGAGACTTATCCCAACTAGGTTCCGAAGATCCAAAGCGTAAGACTGAGCTGGAATCACACAGTGCTGCACAAGATTCTTCTGCTCCACGGAAAAAAAAGCCACTCTCAAAAGAATGTGAGGAAATAGTCGACAACGCTGTTTCAGACTTTTTTGAATGTGCGTGGAAGGCATGCGCCGAAAGATTTTTCATTACAACGGCACCTATAACTGTGAGCGTCGAGCTGCGGAACACCTGGCTCAGAATTGTAGAAGCAGAGTGGCAAGACCCGGACATGAGGGAAAAGCCCTCAACAAAACCAAATCGAATTTTTAGAAGAGACGAGCCTCCATTGCCTTTGGCATTTGACACATGGTCACGTGGAGCGATGGAACCATTACCCTCTGTAAGACGCGAGTCTACTTTTGATCCTTTTCTACGAGATTTTGACCAATTTGGCCAGTTGGCTGTTATTTCTGACCCTTTACCTGCCTCTACTGATTCGTAAGACAAAGACACGCTTTCAAATTTACTCAATGTATGTACATTACCTTTCATTATAATATATTCTTATTTGTACTTCATTGCTTATTTTATAGGGCCGATGAGCTGGAGGAAGATAAGGCAAGTAATTTGGATAGTGTTGAAGCTCAAAATGAATCATTGGAAACAGCAGAAGAAGAAATACAACCTATAAAAGGACTAAGCCGGGAAGCTTCTAATTGGAATTTCGATTTGGATCCAATTATTTCTGATAGCATCCTCAATAAACATTCATCCGAAAGTCACTCATCTTTTGGCTCTCGCAAATCTAATGATCATCAATATTGGATGTCTCCAGAAGGTTCTCAATACTCCGGAATTGGCACTGAGGAGAAACATGTTCAAACTGTTCTATCTGCTAGAACATTTACGGGGAAGGAGTCTACAACAGACTTTGACATTTCATCCGCCACGACACAATCTAGTGAAAAATCAGGATCGCGTAAACTAGCTGATAGAAAACGAAGTCGGAAGCCTAAACCGGTAAAGAAATTTTCACCCAGTCAGTGTGGAGGTAGAGATGGCTCGGGTGTATATCGTTTACCGCTGGAAACCACGTCAGAGGCTGTGTTGAGGATGCAAAAGCCGTATGATGAAGAGATGGTATCGGAAAGTAGAGTTTTGGAACTCAATGAAGGGGTGGTTATAGGGGACATTGCAAAGGTTTCCAGGAGGGGAGAAATTCCCCAGATTGAAGTTAGTTTGCTTGGGATTATTAATATTATGAATATCTTTAAAGATTTGTATACTA
Organism: Zhuqinia jingwanae; assembly: GCA_027744095.1. Lineage (NCBI taxonomy): Eukaryota > Metazoa > Arthropoda > Collembola > Entomobryomorpha > Paronellidae > Zhuqinia > Zhuqinia jingwanae. The sequence continues at coordinate 7,693 of JAHZNC010002533.1, read as the reverse complement.
ATTTTCTCTTTTTTTGTGATAGGAGGAAGATGACGATCTTGTGGTGCAACCGCTATTTGAGGAGCGTACTCCCCGAGCTACCACTATCTTCGCCGTAGAAGAAAGTGAAGAACAGGATGAAGTGTGGAAACCTCGTTCATACAATGAAGCAGGTTTCAAAGGACATAGTTTAAGTTTATATACTGAAACTGTAGCATCAGATCTTTATAACAGGCTCCTTAGGAGAAGGTTGGTCAATTTACATGGTCGATTTAAACGACAAGCATTGAGAGCCATGGCTGCCAACATTCGAAAAGCAAACAAAAAACCCTCTCGGTTATCTTCCCCAACGAATACAGATGAGCAGCAAGAAACAGAGAGATCAAGTATTCTCAGCAGCACTAAGAAAGGCAATGAGAAACTGGGTGTTGCTGGTGGAGTTGGCAGAGGAGCTTCATACTCCTCTTCGATCCCCAACTTGAGAGGACTTGAGGGCAGTAGTGAAGGAACCACACCGGACATGTCGTATTATTTAGCAAATCTCAAGTCTACCGCCAAAGGTACTGCCTCCGAACCGCTGCTAAATTCCATAATACGAAAACATCAAGAAAAATACAAAAAAGGGGAGGCAATGTCAGGCAGAGGTGGTAAAAGAGGTCGTTCAAAATATAATAACGGTTTTGGGATGATGGGGAATGTGAGACGGGAGTTTGGTAGTGGAATCGCGCATGGAAAATTTTCTACAAGTACTGGCCGGGCTAATCCGTATGAACCAAAGATGAAGGGATGTGTAGCTGGAGGTAAACGTAGGGGTGCAGGTCAGGGTCAGCAGAGATCAAATTGGAGGATAGCATATGATTATGATTATAACCAATGTACAGTCCAGCGGAATCCTAGTGATTGCCAATCGACGGGTACCTGCTCTAATAGTGCAATACACCCAACTTGAGCATTTTGCTACAATAATTTAGTTAAAAAATAAATATTTTACTTTGTAAAATAAATAAATGCTACTACTACACATATTCAGGCTAGATACGCCAACTACATTATTGTCTTACAAGGTGTAAATCTGTACTACTTTTTACTATTTTTTTTTAATCTTTTTTTGCAAAGATGAATGACATCAAAAGGTAAAATACATTTCATATTACACTCAGTCATTCGAAATAATGCAATTGCACCGTGTACGTATCCATCACACGCTACAACTACATGCTACAGTTAATTCGATTACTATAAAAAATATCATATAATTTTAAAGCTTACAAGATTACAATACGATATTATAGTACTGAATGAATGGCTATACAACATGCATACCCCCATGCATATATAATACGATCATAATGACAATGAACAAAAATGATGAACATGCCTGCTTACCGCTTAACTCATCTTTATTACTGGCCTACTACACAAATACATGTATGAATACCTACCTTAGCCTACTACGTGTGTAGGCTACCTCCCCAGAAAAAGAGTGCATTTCCCTTTACCGAAACCTCATCTTCCTTTTGTACAATCACAACAACCTACACAACCACCTTCCCACTTTCCTTTAAAGACTTTCTTGGGAACACAAGGAAATAAAAAAGAGATAGGGAAATGGCCATTTTACGTATTACATATTATACCTTCATAGGTACATGCTTTTACACAGCAAGCAACAAAGATAGCAGCAGCAGCAGCAGCATACAATATTAGTGGTCCCCATACGATACTCAATTTGAGATATAAGAGCTAATAAAATTCTAGCTTCTCCCCTTGTCTCCTATCATCTCATATCATGCATGCATATTTTTATATTCAGATTTTTTTTTCTCCCTCTCGTCTTCTTGGAAAACAGTCAAGTCAAGTCAATGGAGTTCCACGAAAAAGAAGAAAAAAAATCTGTCGCATGAAAACAGAGAGAATAAGGAAAGAGAGAGAGAAGAAAAATCTCTGAGAATTATTGGTGGAGGTGGATGCATTCATGTATGTTAAGTTACATACGTAATATTTCTTGTCTTGCACGGCAATCTCGGAAACGTGAACACACACACAGACAACGAGAAGACGAGCAATAATAATAGTAATATTATTATGCATGGGGTGCACACACACACATGTGCTCGTGATTCATACTTCTAATTTTACCTTTCTTACTGACTTTTCCTCTCTCTCTCTCTTTTTTCAGGAGCAGGTTCTTTTCCAAGGAGGAAAATATATATATGTATATAAAAAAGGAAAAAGTGATCCCATTTTTCCTCCTGGATGAAGATACGGGCACAAGACACGTTTATAAAACATTCTTCTATTGTGTACTAGACAATCCAGGTTACATTTTTTTTTTAAATAAGATATTTTTTTTACTCATCGTTCGTATCACTAGTTTTTATTACAAAAAGGAAAATAATGTTATATTTTTTATACTTTTTATCATCTTCTTACCAGCTCAAGTTACGCATATAATATGGAGAAGAGGGAGAAAAAGTTAAACGGTATAATGACAATGATTGCAGTGTGTAGTTTATATAATAAAAATGATCGGTTCGTATTATTCCGGTTTAAAAATGTAAATGCCAAAAATATTCATATGCAGTTTGCGCGGCAGTTATCGTAATGGCATTGTTGATATGGGTTGATATATGCCCTATTTCTAACTGATACTACTACTGCTGCAGTACAATGAACAATCAAAAAAGCTACCTGCCTATACCACAACCACATCACCATTTTTTCTGTAAATAAAAATGTAATAAGCTCAAAGTTTTTTCCCCGTTGAAGTCGAGGAGTAGATGATCCTTTCCCTATTTATTTTATCGTGAAATTCAATAACTCACTTATAAACTGTTATCTTGCCGTGTGGTGGTGCTGTCTCCACAAAATGAATTTTGTCAGTATGGAATATTTAAGCATGGTAATACTGTGAACATTGTAGGAGAAAATGAAAAGTTGAAAACCCAACTTGTATAAAAGGAAATCTACCTTTATAAAAAGAAAATGTGAGCCGTGTTCAACAGAAATATATTTACCTACACTCCAGTTTCCTTTTTGTTTCTTTCCATGCATTTAGGTCAAAACTTCATATAGCATTATTTCACGGGAATCATCTTATTTTCTGTGGCATGGACTTGGCTTTCGTAAGCTGACAAATGTAAAGATTCTCGGAAATGCAGTAGGCCATAAGAGAAGAGGTGAGCAGGAGCAACTACACTACTATATTTGTATATGCTACTGGAGAGGGAGAGATGAAATATGTGATGAGATTGAAATGATTTGACTTCTCTCTCTCTCATCATGCAACTCACTTTCTTCATCTCTCTAGCTGGCAGCAGTGTAGCATCAGCGATGATGCAAGGTATACAAACTTTAAGAATCAGAGTAGTTACTATATTTTGGCATATATAATAATATAGACTTCAGCAGTGGAACAACATGATAAGCAGACAACCATTTCTTTGCTGATGCGTACGTATGTAATGTAAAGAATCATTACCAGTCAGCCGATTTACTGGCTTCCCGAGTTTTCGTTTGTTTACCAGAAAACCCCAAATTTTTTGACATATTTGATGAAAAAACCAATTACTGGACAAATATACCAAAGTACCCAATATTTTGAATCCTAGCGTAAATTTATAATTTATAACTACAAGATTTGAATTCAATTAGCAGAACATTTAATACAAAGGGGGCTTAGAATAAGCTTGTATTATGCACTATGTGTGAGCATTATATTTTGTGCAGTTTGTTCTCAAGATATTTTTTAATCGAGATCTTATTTTCTGAGATACCTGCAAAAAAGAGGAGGGAAGAGGCTCCGAACGAAAAAATTAATAATCCAGAAAGTGAATTTTATGTGTCCTATATAGCGATATAGAAATTTGTTGTACATGTGCACAAAGAAAAATTCAAACTAAAAACGTAAACTACATGGATTCATCGGCTATTTGATTTTATAAAATCGTGTAGCTGGCTGCAAAGTCCCCGAAAAAAACCCGGGAAGTCAGCATGTCGGTCAACATGTGGGTTTCGAATGTATGTAAGTATGCACGCTGGTGGTAATTTACCTTTGACTTGTCTTGTGTCTATATACGCTTCTATATTTCCATATCCGTATTCCTCTACCTCACCTTCCATTCTGGTAAGGAATGCCAAGTCAATATAAATATACTGCTTACTTTGCATACCTACAATATTCATTCACTCAACTATGACTTTGGTTTCTTGGCTCTGTCAGTTCCTTCTCATTTCACATTCAGGATATCACATGCAAACCACAGAAAATAAATGAGATGTGCTAGCAAGCCCACACACACACACAAGCTTATACTTACTTTTACCCCCTTTTCTTCATTTATGCGCTAGCAACCGAGAAAGAAGAGAAGAAGACGATATGCGACGTAGTAGTATGGATTTTAACCTTTCCGTTTTCCCTTCCCCTTTTCCCATCTCTATCAGATTTTCCTCTCTCATCATCAGTATTATCATCATCAGCATCCCCAACACACAAACAAATAAATTATAAAGTATGCAAAGTACACCTTTTCTTTTTTCCTCGTATAGTAGTCTGTCCGTTCACATTAGCATAACACGTTTCAATCAAGTAAACTGGAGAAGAAAAGAAAAAAAAGATGAGGAAGTGGAGACTATATATAGAGCATTGGATCATCATCATGGTTTTGCCAGAGATTCAAATAAAAAAGATGAATCAAAATAAATGAAGATTCCAATAGATTCAGACAAGCTCATCGTCCGATCTGATCATGACGACGACGACACAAGGAAGAGATTTTACTTTTTGAAAAAAACCAAGCCACGCCAAGAAAATTTGGTGAATTCCGATAGTAAGTAGTAAGCATGGTGGTATGCATCAAAGTAAGATTTTTTTTTACCTCTCTTGCTTGTTTGTCATGAAAAAAGGAGGCTTCTATCCATGATGACAAGCAGTCTAGCATAAAGTTGATTACCGTACTATTGCTTACCTTTGTCATCGATGTCGACGTGAGTAGCAGCAGCACCACCAGTTCCTTTATTAGTTTGTCTGTTCGCCTTGTTCACCATCAGCCAAGGAAACTCATAAATTCCCTTCTCCAAAAGATGCCTATACATATTTTTATGTATGAATCCAAAACTAAAGGTGAGATAGTGAGCAAAAAAAGAGAAGATTACGTGATGTAGGTATATACAGACGCAAAGGTGAAGAACCACTGTTGACTGTTATGCACTGCTGCTCTTTGTTAGGATGACGATGATTGAAGTGAAATTCTTTTAAATTCTAATAGGATGAATGAGTCATATATATCATCACTATCATTTTCTTCTTCTTCTTCAAGAAAATATCTTTTTCAATATTTAGGATGAAGAATGGAACCAAGTGAAATTGTCATCAAGAAGAAGAATCTTCTGTGGAACTACTACACGTCTTCTAGTGTCTGCTCATATATTTTACTTTGTCTTTATATTCTATATATGAAGGTAATATGCATGTTAAAACATATTGCTGCAAATACATAGGTATAAAAAGTATATCACGTTCACACGTCGCACCAAAATCCGATTGTGAATGAAGGAAGGAAACAAGAGAAAGAAAGGTAATTTATTCATGAAATTTCCTTCATGTGAGTGGCTGATGACGAATTATTTTTTTCTTCTCTAAAACCAAGTTGGATGTCTGTTTTATCATCATCGGTACACAAATTCGAGTGCTACAAAAAAAATCACGCACTATCACTTTTCTGCACTCGTGATGATAAAATCATAATCTATCACGCCGCTTTCTTGGGTTTATTTAAAGTTTTAAATCTTCAATTTGGTAAAAGAAATACTTAAAAAAGACAGAAACTTAGATGGTTATTGCGTATGAACCAGAAACATGCTTCGTGTGATGCTAATGTTGAAATGTTGCAATTTTTTTAAATGTCCGTTTTACGGTTCCAAAAGGATAAACTCGCCAACATTTAATAATTCTAAAAGTTGTGCACAAATACATACAACGTACATATAGAACGTTGGTATATGTTACACCTTCAACCTTGTTTCATTCTCATTTTGAATTTTACAAAACAAGTGTATTTCTTGTGTGTTTTGATGCTCTCTGTCTTGTCTAGTCAGCCGAGTGTGAACTTTCATGACGATGTGGTAGAAAAATGAAAAACTGTCTTCGCTTTAAAAAAAACCAATTGCGCAGTCTCGTCTCGGCTGTCAATGGCCGGGTTGAATAATCAAATCAATAAAAATGTCTGCATCATAACGACAATTTGATTTTTATAGTTAGCGATTTTTTAAAGCAAAAATAACAGAATACAGATAAGTACAAGGTAGACTCATTTGAGCAACATGCCAATGTTTTACCTACACTTTCCATAATTTCTTTCTTCCCATTAAATTCAAGGCCAAGTGCAAGTTCAGATAAGTAAACTGAGTTTTATATGTAGGTATTGTCTGAACTGTCACATGACCTGGCATTTTCACGGTGCGGTGGTGGTGATGTCATTTTTTTTTATTGTCCTATTATTTTATCAGCAGTTGCATAAGTCTGAGGTGTGAGAAACAACGAAGCTTATTATTATTGAGTTAAAGGTTGAAAGAAGAGGACGAGGAACGATGAGACTGCTTGTTAAAGATAACGTATAGGTAGGCATATAGGTATTCAACGAGGCCATTAAAAATTACGTCTTTATTTCCAGTAAAGTAGATAATCTTATATGTTCTCGCTCAGCTTTATGTGTAAAGTAGTCAAGTTGAGCACACAAAAGATGTTTTTAAATCAATGTGTATTCTTAAATAGCTGCTGCTAAAATTTCGATTTTTGAGGATTTTTTTAGAGATATGTAGACAGAAAATTTAGAATGCAAATTTAGAATGTAAACGGCGTAGTTTAGAAAAGCGTTGTCATCAATTTGTCATCTAAATCGCACTCATATGACAAGCTAAAATTCTCAGGTATGTCGATTAGTTTATGATAGATTAGATTCTTAATATGTGCTGCATAATATTCAAACATTATAAAAACAGCAATTAAATTGGCATGCTGACATGTTATTACCAGAGATTACACTTAGAAATATTACTGCTAAACGTATACAGTAAAATATCTATATTCAACTACATAGCTAATATTGAGAATATCAAGGTACCTGAATTTCTTATGTAATGTCGTTATAAAACAGTAAAATGGTACAACTCGATCCTTTTTAAGAGTCATACAGAAAGACAGATAAATTGAAAGATTTGAGGTATGTTTGGACAAAAATATGTAGCTAGGTATGCACACAGTACATACTAAACACAATAATATTTGGTCATAAACACCTATAAAGTAAACTTATCATTTAGAGAAAATCATGTAGTTTCCGGTACATGCGTACAAATTTTATACCAGTAGCCATTCCACGAACCCTTAAAAACCTCTTTGATGGAAGTATTAATTAAGTTCAAATATATACTATATGGCGTCCAACAAACACGACGTACATATAATGAAATGAAATGAATAATTTAGTAGTCTTACCTTTAATTCCACAGATATTCATTGAAAAACCTCATCAAGTCACCAATTTTTTATACATAAGGATGAACTAATAGTTTGACAGTCTTACCTGCAAAGATTTAAAAAAACGGGGGAATTAGTTACAACCAAAATAATTTATATAAACATAAAAACTACACTTTTTAAACATTGCATTGTAGCGCTGGTATTACCATTGTACCGATTTTTTATTATTTCAAT
>JAHZNC010002532.1:0-12263 GCA_027744095.1 Zhuqinia jingwanae | reverse complement strand
CTTTTGTCACCACAACTGACTCAATAGGGCTGATGGACTGATATCCTTTTGACCAGAAAATTCCATACCTTTGCATTACATAAATATAATTAGGATAATTAATTATATCTTGGTTATTTCATTCAAGTCAGGTGTTTTGTTAACATTTTAGAAAAAAATGACCGTACCCAATTATGTACAAAAATATGAAGACTTGAATAATCAAGTGGGTAACGTACAAAAGTTTGCTAGGAATTTTAACAACTCGGCCTGTCGTATAAACTAAAGTGGACGTAGTGTCATTCGTCATTATTATAATGCAGAAAAATATTATTTTTCATTTAATAAATAATTCTACAAGGTGAAACTTGTTGGTAAAAAAGTGAAGAAGTGCAATATTTGTACTTTTATTTCCTTCAATGGCCCATTTGGTAATAAATGACTTTTGTAACGAGCTGCAATTCTTTTTAGTTTTGTTTACATGCAAGAAGGGTGGTAAGTTGATGTGAACACATGTATGAGCTCATCACGCTTCATGTATTTTTCTTCATTAAAAAGTCAACTTATTTTGCTAGCATACAATGCATAAAGGCATTGCGTCCGTATATCCATACGCTTTACTGAGACCAATTTGATTACAATAGTCAACTTACTTATGAACCGAGCCATGCCACGATACCACGAGAATTGACTATGCAACCAGCAAATCCACAGACAAATGTAGAAGACATGAAAAAAATGAATCCTCTCTTTGCACAGTTTATGATAATGACAAATGATAAGAGTAGCAAGTTGTTTGTCTGAAGTTGTATTATGAATACTTCACAAAAAAGCACGAAAAGCATTCAGTTCTGCTGATATGGCCGATATGGGGCACAAAAATGAGTATAAGAAATGGTATAGTGAGAAATTTATACGTATTTTGTTTTTCACCCAATCGACTGGATTAATACGCTATGGTTAATGCAGCAAAAGAAGCTGCACTGCACAAGTGCACGGTGTATAGCAATACTACTATACAACAGAAATGACATCACTCCAAGATGCGACTATTCTTAGCCGGCTATTATTGCAGTGTTTATCTTATCAAATTAGGAACGGTTTATTGTATTGGGATTATGGTGTGGACGGACACAGTTTATGCTGCGTTTGTGTGCGTCCATTTTTGCACGTACCATTTAAATACATAGCATTCAATACCTTGCAAATTGTGAAGAAAGAAATATTTTTTTAATGATACTTGTAGCTCCTATATTTTAGTTTCCAGTCAAACGAATAAATATAATTTCATGTAATAATTTGCATAATCGAATCAAATGCAACCGTTTCTGAAATGAAACTGCAAATGAAATTAATTATGTGTGTACAGTTTGTACGTACATAGGATTGAAAATAAAATTGACACATTATTGCACGTTTGTATATTCGCATCGTCTTATACCCATTAAGATACAACGACATGAAGTTCGCCATGTTGAATAAAGCGAACTTTGTAGCACCTTAAAACTCGCTTAACTTTAGCCACATTTATCGCCAAATTCATCATTCTGTGATATGCTCCTTCTAACAATTATTGTTTCGCTTTGATATTTGGCAGCTACGTGTATAATGAAGACCTTGAAGATTCTTCAGGTCCTTGGCAATACTTTATATTATGCAATGCCTTTGTTTCTTATTTATGATCATGTAGTAATGCAGTAGCGTACATACAAAAAGTCCTTTATTGTAGATTCAACAATATTAAGTCTTTCAGCTATAAAATCTTCATGAGCTTAAAATCAATGTTGCCGATATTTGCTTCTAGTCCTTTTGTACGCGTCGTAGTTTTTGGCTCAATTTGGATACAAGAGTAATTAGCACGGATGCAATTATAGCTTGCTCGCTAGTGGCCAGCATTCATCATCATCATCAGTGATGATGATGAATCATCATTTATTTGTCTTGAAGTATCTATTAAAAGAATTTATTCTGGATATTTGTGGTACTGCAAGCTGAAGTGTAAAACTTGCATCAGTCAGATTCAAAATCCAAAATTTGCATATACAAGGATATTGTCCATTTGAGACTAATTTTGAAGCAATGGCTAATTACTTCAACAGTGTAAATTTGGCAAACTTGAACTAAAAGGGAACAAACAAAGTGGAAAGTTCAAAAGTTTGAATGGAATTTTAAAGTTACTTATCAATATGGTTCAAATTTTTCTTATAGATCAGGCAACTGGTAAGTTACAGCAATTTTTATAACATATTTATAGACAATTCAATATAACATTAAATTGTTTAGTAGAATTTAAAAAAAGTTGAATGGTATCAGGCAATTCAGGCAGCATACTACGAACGTTTGTACATATTGCATAGATGTATACATGAGCCAACGCTCCCATTTCAAAGTGCGTATGAAACTATCAAAAATGCATACTTGTTCCACAGAAATTTCCAAAAGAGTAATGATTCGATGATATGGAACATTTCTTGTAGTAGTAGCGGAGGAGGCGATGATGACAGCAGATTAAATAGATAGTATATTCCAGGCTCAAGTATCAGTATCAACAAGATATTAGATCAGCATGAATAATTTTACTTTTGAAAATTTTACTCGAAATCGAGGAATTTAGCTTTAACAGCATATTACAACAGTAGTGTCTGTCTTGGCGTTGCAAGAGTCCCCGCGTTGGCTCTGTGGCTTGTCATGTCGCATTGAAATTGTAACGCAAACAAATCTGAGCCGTCAAGACTCAAAAAGTCAGAATCGCACAGTTGTTGGCTGTTTTAGTTAGATGGATCATCATCACCATCAAAGTTTTATGTGAAATGTTTGTGTGATAGTGATACTGATCCCGTGTAGCATTGCGTCGGTACTAAGCTTACGTGCAAGACGTTTAAAGATTACGATGCATGTTGAACATTATTTGTGAATCCATTATGGCACCATGTTTCTACCAACGTACTTATGGAAGTCCCGTTTATCGGTAAAAAACAGTAATGCGAAATGCGAATAACACAAGACACACGTTTCGTGGGCATTTCGCTGTTGACTGTGTGTTGTGAATGCGAATTTGCCATGATTTTCACTATCCGATCCAAAAAATTATGCGAGTGTAAAATTGTAACACACATTACATTACGAGAACTATACGACACGACGTTGCGTCATTCTACTTTTCATTAATTCGCGAAATTCGTCTTCCTGTTCCTATATTCCATTTAAAGGTGACCATGAAGCTGTGAATCTTCGTATAATATTTCGTGTTTGAATGTGAATGTGATATTCAGCATCAGTTAATAGAACGTTTATTAAAAGCTTGTCCGTGTTGTGTTTGCGTTTCAATCACATTGTTTACGATAACTTGCATATTGACAATGCTAATCCGTAAAAATTTAATTAATAGTGTCATGCTTAAATGTCAGATTAACAACGCGCGATATCTTTTTTTGGAATACATGGATTGTGGATTGCAAGACTACAGTCGTTGCGCATGAAATATTTGTGACATTTCTCGTGGGTAAGCAATATATCATTTTGAACTGTCACAAGTATTCCAATTTCAACTGCATTTTCGTTAACATAAGCCTGTTATATATGCCGTTGTAACGGAATTTCAAATATATTAAGTAGTTGCATATTCTAATGTTTAATTAATAACTAATGACATACCATCTCTCGAAACTAGCATTTTAGGTAAATGCATCCAACATTTTATTGTTTCAGAAAATGGAACCTGGATGTCATATTTATTTTTTATGCGTTGAGTCAGTGAGTGAAAGTTTAGTGGGCTCTGAAAAATACGGCAAAGTACAAAATTTTCATTTTTTTGTTGTGATTTCGTAGTATAATAATTTACCCGTGATCAACAAATAATATAATCCATGACATGTAATAGCATTCTCCGAGTTTTTGTAACTTTTCTTTATTGACGATGTAAGATTTACCAGGGTGAAAAAAATGAGACTCAAAGTTTTTTGACTAAAGAAAAGCAGTATTAGTGTACTCATTAGATTGCTGCTAGTTAATGATTTTCATACAATATGTAATTATAATTAATATTTTCAATAAATTATGTACATTATGAGCATATAAAACAACAATTAATGTTTTTTGGCGCAATGTTGAATGTGTTATTTGTGAAGCTGCAAAGTTGCATGCACAGTTGGTTTGATATATGCTAACATAAATTACTAATATCTCTCTTCACTTGTAGTGGTTTTCATCTTTAACTATATAACTATACACTTTTAATTGAGGAATGCATGTCTTTCGTGAAGTTGTAGTCAAACAAAACTTGTACTTTTATATGTGTGTACATAAATGTATGAAGAAATACTACAGAGCACAAAAAAATGTTCTTGACAAACCCATGCTCAATGTGTGTGTAGGCAGCAGGTAAGAATACAAGAAAATGTGTACTTAGTATTATTTGAATTACTAGTAATCTAGTAGGCTATATGGTACTTCACACATGTTTTGCAGCACTCACATATGATGATGATGACAAACATTTTCATTGCATTGTGTGCCTTGATTGAGAAAGTTCGCAAACTGGGGAATTTTCTAGGATACGATGTACATAATAGTTTATTTTAGTACTTTAGCATACCTATTTAGTAGGTAGAGCTTAGTTTCAAGTGTCAAGTGTGCCCATTTTAATAATTTCGTGCAACAAGAAAGAAGTTTTATTTCGAATTGCGCAAATAACACTAGTTTTAGAATTAACTTTAATGGCAGCTTTATGCATACATGGGCCAACACTACACGAATTAGTTTTTAGCAGTTAGTTCCTCCGTTTATTATGCACATATACACAGTATGAGCTTGATTACACAGGGCTGGTGAATTTTAAATTTGTGCAATTAAAAATATGGTTCGCAAAACACGTTCAGCAACATTTAACTTGTATCAACCGAAAGATACCAGCGGTAGTAGCGCTATGTTATCTCCCGGTGGGTCGTTGTCTCTCAATTCGCCCTCGGGACGGGTTCGAAAACGACGCAGTTATCGCAGAGGTCGTGTCATTATTATTAATAATCTGCTTATAAGTGAAAACTGACTGATTTCGTGGATTCAATGTGACTGTAGTGCATGTGTGCTTTTCATCTTCTTAATTAAGTTTTGAATTAATTTATTTTGCAGATAGCAGTTTGGAAAAAGACGACGACAGTTCAGCAGTATCCGACAGTGTAGATCAACCAATTATAAACATGACTACGGCTGCTGTCCCTACAGTTCGATCTGAATCCGAAGATCTTCAGGATTACGCTGCAGATGTGGAAACGAGCACCTCAACTTTATTTCCTCAAACGCAAATTGTTTTACGTTTAAATCCGTTTATTCAACCTGCTGCTGTCTCATGGCTCGTTAAAAAAATCACTGGGAAAAAGCAAGATGGTGGCGCAGAATTGTTGGTGAGATGTGAACCGTATGGAGGACGGAGAAAAGAGGTAATACGAAATAAGATAAATTTGGCATTTGTTGCACTCTTGTGAATAAAGTGCTAGTGTCAAAAAATATGCAAAAAAATATGTTTTTCTGTAGAGTCTAGTTCTACATGTCACTGCATCAAAATTAAAATTTCTTGAAGTGGCGGAATACTTGGAGCTAAAGAAACAAGATGAACATGGAATACTCAGGGAGTTCACTGTTGGGGATATGGACAGCTTCCTTCACGGAAATAATACATTAGATAATCTGTTGACTGCTGCAGAAAAACAAATGATAGTGCTTCATGAGTTGGAAAATATACGAGCACAATTTGGAGAAGACTGTATTCCAGGATATCCCGCACAAGCTGTTTATAAAGGACAATCATTATGTGCGTACCCGCTAAACATCAATTTATGTGTCGAAGTACACATGTTAATAGTGTTTGCATCAATTTGAATGTTGTTTTAAGCATCATTTTTTTGTGTTGCAGTTAACGTGTACTTATCTGAGAAACTAATTGCAGCGTACTACCCTATTCATGATCAAGATGAGCTAAACAAGCTGGGTGAAAAATGGTACTGGGCATTTTTTCAAACTCAACCGTTTGGTACGAGATTTTTTGTGTTGCAATGATGATAATGAAACAATTCATATATATGTACATTAAGTTCGCAGATACATTCATATCATGTTCATATAATGTAATATTTTGTGTTTTTGCAGAGGAAATTCGAAAATATTATGGCGAATCTATTGCGCTGTACTTTTCATTTTTGGGATTTTACACGACATCACTATTTGCTCCAGCAATATTAGGAATAGTTCATCTATTTTTACCCCACGCAGCATCAAACCATAGTTTAGTTTTCTTTTGCATTTTTAATTTATTATGGGTTACTGTCTTCTTGGAAGTGTGGAAGCGCAAGTGCTCCGAGCTTGCTTATGTATGGGGGACATTGAGGTATGTCTGTCATTATTGCACTAAAAACCTGTTGATTTACGGTGCATGCAAGACAGTTGTGTTGTAGCATGTACATTCTACATCAATTTATGATTACAAACATGTGGTACTAATTTAAATTTTAGAATGACCAAATGGGAGGAACCAAGAGCAAATTTTCGAGGAAAAATGATTATTGATCCTGTAACCGGAAGATATCAACCAACAGCTCCGTGGTTCAAAACTTGCTTAAAAGTAAGATTTTGTCATTAGCACCAGCTTAGGTTTTAATTTTACTCAATTTTTAAATGATTAACGGTATGACGTTTCCAAATAGATTTATGGCGTTTCGTTCCCAGTTGTAATCCTGTGCCTTATGGGTGCCTTTTACGTCATGTTGTGTTCATTCTGGGCAGAGGAAATGCTGCGAGAGTCCGAAAAGGTTCATGGATCAGAAATGGCACGGTATCTAATATTCCTCCCCAGCATTGTTTATGCTGTCCTTGTGTATGTCATGAACTTTTACTACAGACAACTTGCTGAAATACTCACCGAATGGGGTAATGTGATACACTCGAAATTATTGTCTGTTTGTGTGATTGTGGTACTTCCAACGTTTTGGGTTAGCAAAGGTTTCATGAACAGTTTTACGCGATACTTTTGCGGACTCATTTATTAATTGTACCAATTTTTAAAATCATTCTTTCATATATTTGCCAAAAGAATCAAGAATTATGTGCTGAAACTTTCGTGTAAAAAGCTGGTAGGCAATTGTGCCCAATAAAAAATATTGTGTATGTAACTTTTAATTCTGATTTTAATAGAAAATCATCGCACACAAAGTCAATTTGAGCGTCATAGAGTGATGAAATTAGTTTTGTTCGAATTCGTCAACAATTTTATGTCGCTGTTTTATATTGCCTTTTATCTTCAGGACTTGGAAATGCTAAAATACGTGAGTAAACATACAGTAAACAATGTTTTGCTTTGCTACCAAAATAAAATGTTTCATGATTTTAATAATGTTACTTTTACAGCAAGTTTTTGTAATGCTCATAATTCTGCAAGGTATTAACCATTTTCAAGAAGCCATATTGCCGTTAGTTTTGAGGAAAGCATGCATATTGGTAAGTCAATTTAGTTTTGGTTTCAATTTTATTCCGTATGTATTAACTAACTATAAGATATACAGGTTATCTCAGCCAAATTATTTCATTTCATGTTAATAGAGCAAAGATTTTATTGCAAATTCATCCTGGGCACAACTATTTTTGCCCGAGGAGACTGATAGCAGTGCGTCTTCAAAGGAAAACAACAATGCTTCCTCTACATCTGATAATAGTATATGGAGTCCCAAGTCTCTCGGTCTTCAGTCATTGGATGCGTCCGATCCTCGTATTGAGCTGAGCAAAGCAGAGGGATCTATGGACCCATATCTGGTACACATTTTAATTTTAACTAATTTACATCGTCCGAGTAATAAGGCAATGCATTAAACAATAAAAATGCCAATGCATTAAATAAAAATTGACAATGTCTCTCATTTTTTTAAAAACTTTTACAGCTATCGAATGAACTACGATCTTTGGCTCCTTCAATGAGTACTGCCGAATGGCTGATGCTATTTGTTCTCATTGAGCATTTATTAATAGCATGCACACTTGCTTTGCGTCAACTTATACCTGACATGCCAACATGGGTAAAAATGGCAATGGCCAAATTAGAATACCAGTCTAGACAAGCACTGAAAAATGAGGTACGTGTGTCATCTATACAAAACGAAGACAATTTCTGATTGTTATAATATTGGTTCAAATTCTTATTGTGACATTTTTCTCATTTTGCAGCAAGCTTTCAAATCACGGAGACAGCTCACACGTCGATTCAAAACTATTCATGGGCCAAGGTCCAAACCAAGTGGTATGGGTATGGGCCAGGATGCAGGGAGTTCATCCAGCTCACCAGTCAGCACTACTAGAAAACGACTACCAATTCCTAAAATGTAAATTACCTACGTTGTCTATTTAAATATTCCTTTTTTATCAGACTTGTCCAATGAAACTCTGGTTTAAAGTAAACGCATATCAATTTTGGTGACTTACTGGTGCTACACATGATATTCAATCTAGTCCAAAAACTACGAAGAAATAAACAAGATGAAGTGAGATATAAATTGTTTATTTGTATTTTATCTAATTTAACTTTAACTATTATGATCTAACGAAAACCGTGCCAAATAAACAAAATAACCGTTTAAATTTTTATAATTTTACACATCCACGTATATGTGCTGCCTACATGTTTTTTATCATTCACACTCTGCTTTTTTGTCATGTGAAATGCTATTTAAGTATATAAATTCACGTTTGCATCTTGCATCAAATAGATTTTTGTCACAATCTCATAGTGTCCACGTGTAGATACAGGCATTTCCTCGTTTCGTGCAATATACATGCATTGAAGCACTTGCGATATGGATGAGATCACCTGACTAATTACTTGGCTCATTACGTTATAATGATAATCAATATTACTTTAATATAGATACCTACGTATTCCTTCGTGTGATATTTCATATTATACAAAGTTGAATACTGTTTGTCTCATTGATGACTATACTACTTTACAATGAAATTTCACTAGTGGATAAAATATATTACTTTTATAATCCAAACTCACAAGTTTTCATGTTTTGCATTATCAAAATATTTACATATCATGTAAATCATGACAATGCTCATCTTTTTGGTATTACTCACATTGACGCAAACGAAATACAATTTCCTGATTTATTTGGAGTATTACAACGGGAATTTTTCGTGACGTGTATATACCTATTATTCAAACCAGAGCTACAAGACCTGCGTCGAAAAGTACTATAAATTTTTCTCCATTTTTGTGTCCAGTCATGAGAATTTAGTATCATTTGAGCTTTAGAGCAGGAAAAGTACGACAGTTAACTTACCAATTAAGAGCAGAAAGACGTTATTACCTGTTTAATTATTTTAAAAGCTTCATAATTCAGGATATCAGTGAAAAGTAAAAATGGTTTCCCGATCCTTTATCATTTTATTTGTTTCGTTGCAAATTTTGCAAATGGCAGTTGTAGGTTTTAATATTAGGGATGAGAATGAGGTTGAAAATAAAGAGAATGCAAGTGCTGTTAATGCATCTGACGTTGACAACTTGGACGATAGATTAAATCTGAATTTTAATATGGCACAAGCTCAGGGAGTCGGTGAGAACCAAAACTACCATAAATATTCAAATAAAAAAACAAATACATAATTGTGTCATTATTATTATTAATACTCAGACATACCAAAGTACAATAATATGTTATATTATTAACTTTATAGGAAGATTTGGCGGCCATAGCCAATCTAACGCCCTTTCATATGGCGTCAACGCTGGTATTCGTACACCAAATGGACACTATCAAAATTTATATAGCAAAACTGGATCGCATTCTAATGGCTACTCTAGCGGACCTGGAGCACCACTGACATTTGCCAATACGGGATCTCGAGTTGTGCCTGGTAAGTAGCCATTTTAATTTAAAAAAAATATGTATGGGGTGACCTGAGAATTGAATCTTAAAACAGCTATATGAATAATACATGTACAAATTAAAATAATTGCTCGTAAACGAAAAGAATTTTAATATTATTTGTTTAATTTTAAAAGGTCATGCAGGCGGAAATGCAGCAGCAGGAATAATTGGTGGCAGGGGATCGTCCTATGCCACAAGCCACAATCAAAACATTGCGATTCCTTTGGACAACAGAGGAACCGTTCTTTTCTCTAATTTACAAGAAAGAAATACTACCAATACTCAATCTGACAATGAGACAGGAAACTCGAAACCTGACAAAGAAGGAGAGCCCCCAGCACTTGTGTTTTCATAATTTATTATTATTTTGAGTTGGAATTTCCTTTACCCCTTTAAATTTTTGAAGAATATATTATGTAGAAAGTGTGTTTTATTATTATTATTGGACAACATTACAGTTGTCATTTTAAAGATTTCATTGTTATGTGACATTACTCAAATTGTAAAATTACTAAAATATACTTTTCAGACTATAGATCAGTCATGTTTTACTTTGATACTTTTTTTTACAAAAAAAGACTCAATTTTTATCTTTTCGTTAAAATCTGTAATGTAAACTCAAATTCAAACTTTTTGAAACTAGTAAATAAACAGCATATATCACTACAAAATCTTATATTTTTTACACAAATAGCATTTTTTACAAATTAAGATAAGAATTGAACACAAGATTGACGTCGTCATTAATCTGAAGCTTATGAAAGAAGTTAAAAAATCACATCCACATGTAAAAGTACAACAATAAATGAATGTGCATATTTTTCATGATTGACTCAACTAAAACTGTATAGCAATCAAAAAAGGTGAACGCAACAACAATAAATATTATGATGAAGTGAAAAGCATATATCATATAGCGGAGGTAGTTCGTATATTTGTATAAAACACACCTATCCATATACCTACATATGTACATAAATTCATACTAAAGCATTTCGTTCGTAGATGAAAAATCATATGGGGTCACTGAAATTGATAAGGGCAGAAAATTTGCTGGCTGGGTGATGATATAATATGTATATTATCCTTTTTGGGCTTGTACTTTCATTCATTTTTCAAAAAACTGATAATATGCTGATTCGATGCCACAACATCATTTTTATTTCACACCAAAATTTTATCGCCAAATGAACATGTAAAATTATTTATTATTAAAAAGAGAATTACCTACACTCTCTGACAGATTTTTTTTGAAATAGGCTTACTTTTGACTTTAAATGTGAAACATTTTACAGAAACCAAGATGACTGTTCTATGTTCACGAATCTCACAACAAAGTACCTGTGCTGCCACAGAATTGTATACTTATCGCGTTGTACATTTATAATAAAAAATGACCACACATTTAATTATTTTTTTAATATGAAACTAACGATGGGAGTATACACAGGTACGTATATTATATCAAATGTGTTAGGTCGTAACGTAATGGGTGGTTTCAGCGGATCATGACATTTAAAGGGAAAAAGTATCGGCTGAAACTATGCTTAATAGCTCATTACTACGCTGCACACAAACAAATCAAACGCGTGTTCGGATAATAACGTCAAAATTGTTTTCCTTTTTCCCAGTCCTCGGATATTACATGTCCACTGCTTTAGTTTTTACTTAATGACAGTAAAATTAACATATTACAAGGTGTTTGAGCTTTTTTTTACTTCCTTGTCTATATCAAAGAAGATGTATTCATAAATAAGAAAAGTACGAGGCAAAATGGCAGAACCCTCGGCATCTGCAAAACAAACCATTACTTATAATACGCATAATTTTTACTCAAAAGTGATGGTGATGAGTAATAATTACTATGATCATACCATATAAGAATTCATAATAAAAGTTTTGATGTATTGTATAGTAACATTTAAATAAAATGTACACCATTTTTTTCGCTAATCTTCCGAATGAGCAATGTGTGCATACAGGGGAACAGCGCTTTCATCGCAATCATTTCATCGACATCATTTAATCGCAATCATTTAATCGCGCAATTATTTCATCGCGTAATTATTTTATCTCCATCATCCATCGTTCTGTCCTGGATCAAAGTTTAATATTTACCTTCAATAAAAAATGCGGATTAGTTTTTTTATGTGCTGGGCAATGGGAAGGTAGCGAAAGTCGGCAGTAAATGGAAAACTTCCACCAAGAGCTTCACACTGCAGGCAAGCTATACCCGCAGGCTTGGGTTTACTTGCCCATACCCGCAGTTACAGGCAATCGGGTAGAGAAAAGTCTTCACCGGCGGGTAAGAAACCAATGGGTACGGGTACTTGCGTTCACACATGCATAAATTACAGTAGCCCTTATATAAAC
>JAHZNC010002531.1:0-11592 GCA_027744095.1 Zhuqinia jingwanae | reverse complement strand
TCAGAGTTTAACTCTGAAAAACAAAAAGTGCTTTATCGTAAAAACCTGTTCCACTATATGCACATAGGTTACTGCCCAAAGCATTTACTTAATTTATTCTGTAAAATAATTGTAAAAATGTTTTATTCTATTAGGTACAGTTGCTTATGCAGCTTAACAACTACTGAAACAGTTACAGTTAGTGTTGACCAAGATCAAATTCAGAGCAACCATGTAGGTATGTACATAGTCGTCAATAATATCAATGCTACAAAGTACATGGACTTAGAAAGACGTTATTGTTTATCGGTGAATATTTTTTTATCCTATTTTTTATTTAGCACATGTATATTTCATTACTACATTCTCAAGTTTACTTACAAAAAGTAGATAAAACACAGTTGATTGGTACTATTTTTGTCATTAATAAGTATATGGAATTACAAATTCAATCTATATCCAATCTATTAACGAACAAAAAGGTGAGCCTAATTACAACTGAGAACAAAGTTGGTTTTGCCATGCTCACGATTTCATTAAAGCTTCAACTATGATCATACATATCGTATCACACTTTCTCAATCAGCCATCTAATCACTAATGAAACAAGCAAGACAAGCATCTCAGTTCCATAGTGGCGGCTCGTCCGTTTTCTCTTCATTCGCATTCTTATCCTCCTCCACAGCTACTACGTTGTTTCCGTTGAATTCACCTTCTTCGGAGGGCTTCGGCGCATTAACGCTCTCATCTTCGCCAGCTTCAAGTTCGGCTTGTTTTACTGAAGCGTCTGCGCTATGAACTACTGTTCCCTGCAGCACGTCAGGGCATTCAGCCTCATGTTGACTGACTGCAACAGAAGCGGTAAGGCTCAATGGTAATGAAGTAGTAGAAAATCCTTGAATCTCTGTAATGTTGCTGACCGAGTCATCGATGTCAGGAAACCGTGGCGTTTGTGTGGATGCGTCAATTTTGTTCACGTTTATTGCGACACGAAAGTTTCTGAAAGATCTTTCAGGAGGGGACGTCCCACGTCTTGATCCAGTGGTGAACTCCACCATGCGGTCATCATCATAGAATGTAGGTTGTGGGGTTTGATAATGCCCATGACGTCGTGAGTGCTTTCTGGAATGTTTCTTTTTCTTTCGCTTCTTCCTTTTCTTTGAGTGATGATCATCAGAGGAGGAGCTGCTGGAGGAGGAGGATGAAGAAGAATAACGCTTTCGTTTTTTCGATTTTGACTTTTTCTTCTTCTTTCCGCCATCAGTTTCTTGGGAGGCTGAAGTGGGAGTAGGAATCGAAACCAATGAAGCAGAATTACTAGTTGGGGTAGCATTTCCCCGCGGGGTTTCTTCACCGACTGACGGTTGACTGGAAGTAGGAGCACCCCAAGACGACCAATTTCCATCTGTACTATTGCCATTTAGTTCTTCAACAGGTTTCCGGTTCGAGCCAGTCCGATTATTCCAGCAATCCCTGCTCGCACCCGCTGCTGAGTCAAATCCATTTCCACATCCAGCACCAGCAGGCTTGGCAGCACAGCACTTGAAACATTCTGTGCGATGCGAAAAGTTGTAGGCGGCACAATTAGAATCGGCACAAGTCCAATCTCCTTCCCTTGGCCCATTACCACCCCCACCTAAACACACAAAAATAACAAATGCAATACAGTACAATATCGAATGCATAATTTCAAGTAGTCATTTAAAAGAATTTAGGTTTCACACACCTCTTGCACCGCCACGACCTCCACCTCTTCCTCCTCTGTCTCCACCCCTTCCACCACCACTTCTTCCTCCTCTGTCTCCACCCCTTCCATCACCACCACCTCTACCAATACCCCTCCCACCCCCTCGTCCATCATCAATAAAGGTACCCCAGTCATCAGTAGCAGGAGCCGAACTCCCCCAATCATCGGCAGGCTTATCGCAGCTGCTTCCCCAATCAGCAGCAGCTGTAGAATGACCACTCCCACGGGCTTGTTCACCTTTAAACGAAAATAAAATTCACTAATTACAGTATAATATCAAATACATATTTCAATTTGCCATTTCAGGAAATTTTGTTGACTCACCTATTTCGCCTCCACCTCTACCTCTTCTGCTTCCTCCCCTTCCACCATTGCCGATATCATGTGCACTTCGACTTGTACTACTTGAGGTACCCCAGTCATCAGTCGTAGTGGAAGGTGAATTCCCCCAATCATCTACAGGTTTGGCTAAACTACTTCCTGAATCATCTTTAGGTTTAGAAGGGCTGCTCCCCCAGGTTTCCGCTGGTTTATCGGAATTTTCACAATCATCATTAGGTTTAGAATGGGTGCTCCCCCAGGTTTCATTTTCACAATCATCATTAGGTTTAGAATGGGTGCTCCCCCAGGTTTCCGCTGGTTTAGCGGAACTTTCCCAATCATTTTTTGGTTTCGAAGGGCTGCTCCCCCAGGTTTCCGCTGGTTTAGCGGGACTTTCCCAATCATCATTAGGTTTAGAAGGGCTGCTCCCCCAGGTTTCCGCTGAATTAGCCGGACTTTCCCAATCATCCCCTGTTTGAGAAGGACCACTCCCCCACATTTCGGCTGCTTTAATGACCTCCCCCCGACCAGCGCATACGGTAGATGCAGTTTCCCAATCGTCCCCATCGTTCGCGCCAATATCCCAACTATCACTTGTCTTAGATGCATTCTCCCAATCACCCCCTGAGAAATTAGCCGCCTTACCTCTTGCAACTATTGCCTCTATAACCTCCTGGTTCTTTGCCACCATCACTTGAGATACCCCATACATCATGCTGCAGGAGGAGTACTCTCCCAATCGTCTCCTGAATTAGTGGTCTTCGGATCCTTTTTTATTTTGGGGATCTTAAATGAAGCAATAGCTGCAATAGACGCCTTCCACCTGTCAATGACTTCCGCAGGAGCCCCCTCCAAGTTACTTCCTGATACAGTATGAACACTATCTTCTCCAGTACTGGCGACCTTGCTCTTGACATCATCATCACCATGGTTTATATCATTCGCTTGAGAGGCAAATGTTATTTCCCCCTTCGGCGCCGGCGGTAATTCAGTTAACTCTAATAACTTAACTTTCTTGGCTTCCTGTGCTTCCTTCGATTTGCTTCGGGTTGTCCTAGCTCCTCGGGCAAATGGATCCATCGGATCTGTCATTTTTGATTAGGCTATGATACCGCAACCTCCAGTTTAAAAATCACTGAAAGCTCGTATTCTTTCCTCGTTATCTGCATTAGTTAACCCAATAAAAACAAATATAAATTAAAGACCATTTTCAATTAGCTTACCTTGAAGAACTAAAGACTATCGTTTACAAAGTGCTTGCAAGACACATGCAATAAATCCAATTTAAAAAATATATCTATTTATTATTCCTGCAACGTCAGTAACGTAAATTGATGGACAATCTTACCTGATCTTTAATTTATCACTTATCACAAATTGTCTTCTTGTAATATTGCAAAAAAATATTCAGGGAACAAAAGGTGTCACTGCTCCACTCTGGTCAGAAGTCACAACAATAATGAAAGGATGTAAGAACAACCGTCGTCCTATAGATATAAATTCGATCTCACATCTCAGCCTTCATGTGTTGTTGGTGTTACGATTGCACTAAAGTTGTCGAATTCTGCGCGCACATTCGCAATGACAAAATGCATGTATTACAAAACATGAGAACAAATTACGCGAAAAATGTACCCTCGAAAATGAACCTTAAGAACAAAGTCCAAAAATCCTATATATGCATTGCCTGCTAGAGATATTGTCTGGCTGGATATTATTTGGAGATAAACAAAACATGCAGCAATTTTATAAATTTAAATAAATAATTTATAATTTTTATTAATAAAATTGGATATTTTGTGCAAGGGTTTTGTATTTCAAAATATTATTTTCCAAATGATGGTAGTTATTCAAAAAGTTTAGTTTAGGTGAAAACAAATAAATATTATATTGAATGTATTTATTATTATTTAAATTTTAAATTATTTGAAAAATTTATTTATTTCTTTTGCTTTCATTTAATACTTTCATTGTTATCAGTTATCATAACCGTTGACGCTTACACTTAAAATTTTGAATTTGAATCAAGTGTTATGTTTATCTTTGCATCGTACCTAATAAAGTAGTGGAAATAACTAATAATTTAATTTAATCAACTTCAAGTTATTTTCATGCAGTAGAAGAGAGTACATTTTCCCCTTTCTTGTACCCCTTCCTGGGCAAAAACTGTCTGTCCACAGATCCCTTTTTAGCAATCGCAAGCCCCTCCACGTCATCCTCACTCCCGTGCTTGGACAACAAATGAGCCTTCCAATTGTGACGATGGGCATAGCTCACCCCACAGAACTGACAGATCCATGCCTTTTCTTTGGTATGTGTCCTCATGTGCTGCTCCAATTTGTATTTATCAAAACATTTCTTTCCACAAGTGGTGCACTCAAACTTCCAAGCGTCAGGACCTTTATGATATTCCATGTGAGTTTCCAAAACTGGCCTAGTTTTAAAAGACTTTCCACATTCCGAGCAAACAAGGCTTCTATCAGCGTGAACTTTATTCACATGCGCATATAAACTCACTTTGTTGCTAAATTCTTTATCACACTGTTTACACGTGTTGCTCTCATACTTGCTTTTCTTATTTTCTGAGCCTTTTCGATGAACCCAAACTTTATGATGCTCCAATTCCCCTTGTGACATGAACCTTTTCTTGCAGTCGGGAATGTCACAAGGACACGGGAGTTTTGGATCTTCGTCATCAAATTTGTGAACATTTCTCATGTGAATGTACATAACCTTCCTCTTGGTAAATGCCTTCCCACATTGCAAACACTTGTGATCTGGCCGATGTATTTGATGTATATGATGTTGAAGCTGAAGGGCTTTGACAAAGTATGCTGGGCATTCATCACATCTCGAAATTGTTAAAGGGTCCAATCCATCTATTTTGTGATTGTTATTGTAATGATCGCGAGAATTTTTTACGTACACATGACCACCACTACACATGGTGCAGGCGGTACTACAATCCGCATTTAATAAGCTTAAATGAGTTTTTAGGTGATGCTTAACATAGGACGATGTTTGATTGTAGGTGTAGGTGCATCTGGGACAGCAAAACTTTTTCTTGGAAGTGTCGTCACAATCGGGAGCATGCTCAGCTTCATGAATGGCCAAATCAGGTGCATTGTCCTTGACTACTGGACAAAAATCACATTTAAAACCCCCCTCCACACCACTTAGATCTGAATAATTTATTTTCTTAGGTGGGACGCCTTTCTTTCTGGGTCTTCCTCTTTTCGCATCCATTTCCATGCTGACTATTTTTTCATCATCGCCAGACTCATTTTCATCCAAGTTCTGAACTTGAGAGTGGTTCGTTGTCGGGAGAGAATTCCTTGTCGGAATCGTCACCTTCAACATCATCCTTTTCTGCCAAGTTAGAAAACGTCTGTTTTCGCTTTTCCCGAAAACTGCATCTCTGGGGTGCAGGTGTACTAGTAGTTTCCCCAATTTCCTGCGCTAAGGCTTGCCGACTTGAGACTAGAGTATTCGCAATTGAGACTACTTCGTTTTGTGGTATTGCGACGGAATGAACCTTTTTGGTATGAGTTTTCAGTGAGGCTACATTTTTAAAATGCTTCCGGCAAATTGTACAGACAAAGGTCTGTGGTTTGGACGTGGTACTGATAAGGGCTTCAGTTTTGACATTTTTATTATCTTTTGAAGTTCCTGCTGTCTCATGAACAGTATTATTGTCGAAAGTACTTGAGGGGGTCTCCAGTTTTGTTGTTTCAATTTTAGGTTCGGGTAAATTTTTGTCATTTTCTCTAGTAGAAAGTAAGCATCGGCAAGGAATTAAATTTTAATTGTTTAAAATATTTTCCTGGTATAAATATTGATTTGACACCAAACTTACTCATCCACAACACTGTGTAGTTCATCATCGTGATGATCATGGTCACTTAATGAATCACAGTCCGCTCCAGTTTCAGGAGGTGATTGGAGGGGAACTGGCACTGACAGAGACGAAACAGAAGACGCCATCTCAAGAGATATTGTTTTCCTGTTAAAATAACAACACAGATTCGTGCCCATATATTTTTTAATTGCAATGGGGCAATATGAGATTTTATGATAAGAATTAATTTTAGCATCGGCATCATAAAGCAAGAGCGTATGGCTAAAAGTTATAACTAATTAATACCTCTTACGTACATGATAATTGGGACACTTTTGTGGTCCGGTTCCAAATCATCATACGCTGGGGTGGTTGATGAAGGTAAATATCCATTTCTTTCCACGAGTACACGTGGAGTAGATTTAGTTATTCTTCTGTGACCTTTAACATTTAATAAACATCATTTAAAAAAGATATATTTATCAATAAGACACAGAAAACATAACGTAATCAATTTTTAACAAAATTTAATTACACATACACAACTTGATAACGTTATGTCTAAAGTTCAGGATAATTTTCCGCTGGTTTTCGGGGCTTGTGTCCTTTAGACCGCTGCTGTTTTTAAAATTGTCTGCCAAAAATTTGTTCATCTTAGCAGTTCTTGATGGTACCCTACTGGCTATCCCCATTGTCATCACTAATTTGTCAAGTGCGCAATCCAATTGCAACTCTAAACACTTGAATTGATGATACATGTCACAAAATAAATTAATCGAAATACTACAAACTGTACAGCACTCCAAGTACTTTAATAAATCAGAATTCAGTAGTGAATTCATGGTTTTGTTTGTTGACAAGCTACCCAACCTTCCACATCCAACAAATCTTTTCATCAATTTTACAAATTTCGAAATAGTCTGCCCTCCATTCACATTGATATTGTCTTTTTTAGTCGTAGATTGTTCGTCCACCTTTAAATTATCCTCTGTTGTTATTATGGAAGATTCACATCTGATGCAAAACACACAGAAACGGGAACTTTGTGACCTAGCCATGATGACAGTTTTAAATTAANATTATGGAAGATTCACATCTGATGCAAAACACACAGAAACGGGAACTTTGTGACCTAGCCATGATGACAGTTTTAAATTAATTCAATTTGCATTAATGTTGATGTATAACGGTTAGTTTGGTATTAAAAACTTGTAGTTAATACCCCATTTTAGGTTTTTGTTTTGTTTTCCAACCGAAGCAGATATCATAGACGGTGCTGGTACAACACAAGCAAAAACAATAACAGCTGAGCATCCATGACAACAAAGAAAAGAGCTTTGGGACATCTTGTATAACAAGTGACATGGGAAAAATCATTTTCTGAAAATCTCGATATTACTTTTATTTTTTCATGCATTTACACACATATGCTTACCATTTATGTAAGTTATGCTATAATTATAATACTACATTATGAAAAATAATTCGTTCTTCCTTGCTGTGCATTTTTTTTAGAGATCCCTACATGTCATGTGATTCCCGTTGATTTACAAAAGAAATTTAATCGAATTAAAAAAATTTCTATGTTGTATATATGGCATGGCAAACTTGGTCGTATTTGTGATGGATTGAAAGCATTGAAATCTATATGGCCCAGCGTTTTTTCAAGAAATTAAAAGCTGGTTTTTATAGCAAGAAAAAGTATTTAAAAGCAAGAAACACAAAAAAGTAATCAGCATTAAATTTTCGAGCTTGCATTGATTTTTTTTATACAAAACGGTTAATAATTTTCATTGTTTAAATTCACTAAAATAAACTCGAAGAAACTAAGTTGCATTATCTGTTTTAAACATGCTTTTATCTTTTTGAGATCCAAATGTACAAATTGGATGAAGAGTAGTAATTTTACTACTTTTAAGTAAAAAATATTGTATCCTTGTTTGGATCTGTTAATTGCACTTTGGAAAGTAATAAAATATAGTTGAGTCCCTATTTCAGCAGGAAACTCATACAGTTAACCGATAAGGCATGATGCAGTAAGTTTTCTGGCATCGGAGTAGTGCCACTTAAATTCTGCATTAATTCTGCTAAATTCTTAGCGGTTTTCTTCATGGCTGGACAAACAACGAGACGCCACTTGTCATAGTCAATGGATAGCTTCCAAGTTGGCGTTCGATTCCAACGTGGATGCAGAGGATGATTCATAACAAGATTCTGACAAATATTCCCGTAACAATTACTAGTTCTGAAAATTTTCTTTTGGGACTTATTGAAGTTCCGAATAGCTTTTGTTGTACCATTGAAGGGTCCCCGTACACCAAATTTTCTTTTTGACATCTGTCCCCAAATTTCTCCACTGCTTGTGTCCAGAATACACAAGGACTTTGTTTTGACTTTACAGGTGTAAAACGTCATGAAATTTTGTAAGGTATGTAAGAGGAAATGATCCATTGTAGGAAAATCAAGCGACGGATCCCTCGTAATTGCCCGCCACTTGTTGATGTAATCTTGGTCCTCCGTGAATCCCAAGTCCACCGAACCTTCTTCTGGTATTTTGCTACCCAAGTCATTTACCTTTTGTGAACATGGTTCATGAGGCTGGGCCAAGATGTCTTTTGGAAGCGGAAGCAGTTTTGTTTCATGAAACAAGTAGAACAACAGCAGCCATTCCAATGCTAACGGATCAGGACCACGACACGGTTTATTGCGAAATTGGGGTGCACGCTTTCTGGCGAGTGTAATTTCATTCTCCTTTGCCCAGTAATAAACTAATGCAAGGAGTTTCTTGAGCCAACCGTTAAAACGGCAGTAGTACATCAGCAGCTTTGACAGCTGCAATTCAACAACGCTTAGCGAACGGCGATCGATTTTAAATCTTATTCCCGTTGGAGAATGGACTAGATGAGTTTCTAGTTTTTCGCTTGTGTACGAGATATTGTCGATATTCATAATTTTTAGGTCGGATAGTATTGTCGATCTTTTTGCACGAAACACATTTAAAAGTGGGCACGTTTCGGGGGATATACGATTCCAAAATGTCCCCTCTTCATTGGAACCTATATTAACATAATCGAGCATATAAAAACATAAATCATTTTAAACTGTTCAGAATTTAACTTATAAATTATTTTAAGCAATCTAAGAGTTTCTTAAAACCTTTGTTGAACATGAAAATTAAATAAGCGCCGTTGGAATAGTTGTTTCTAAGCTTCAAATTGTTGTTCCGGTACATCTCCAGTCGCAAATTTGGAACGGATTTCCTGCAAACGCGGTTCATTTCACTGATAATATTGCTGACCAAATGAAATTCGTCGTCGGGAATTTCCACACTCTTGATAACAGAGCAGACTTGATCATGAAGGGTAGTAGTAGCCACAAGATTCCCGTTTGTGGTAGGTTTCTTGGTAAGAGTTTTCTTATTTTGGAAGCTTGTCTCCAACTCTCTATAGATATTATTGTTTGGGAGAGGTTCATCTTCTAACGTGCAGCCATTTGTCTCCGGTGGACCCAGGTATTGCAAACCTTGGAAATTGCGCAAAAGCTCGTGCCCTTAAAAACCACGAAGAGCCATTTTATTAATAATTATATTTTGATAATTGTTTATTCCAACAACTAAATTGGTTACAGCTTATACATTCAAGTTCCATCAACTTTGCGAGTCTCCGAAATTGCACCAACTGCCCGGCAACATAAAGTGATGCTCCCGTAACACCTTTGCTAGGGAATACCTCCTTCACCTTTTCTCTTCATATAAAAATAACGAATATAAAACAAGAATTTATTTTCCTATTTCCGAAAACCATTTCACCTCATTAACAACAGGGTAATTTGAGATTGTTTCACTTACCTACTTTCCAACTGTACAATGGACATGTTAGGAGAACCACTGGACATGACAATATCCGTTACAACTGTGGTTCCATTTGTAAAATGTTGAAGCAGACTCAAAGCCGCGTTATAGTTCACTAATGAAAAACTGGAGTAAAGTATCACAGCACAGTTTCTAATTTCGTTATTCCACTGACTGATTTCAATTCTCGCCTGTTTTTGATGATACTTGTCAAGTAAATGACGTAGCCAGTGCTCCGTATCGTTTAGATCAGTGTTACACACTGCACAATGGAACAAGTGGATGCTCATTCTACCTATAATTTTTTTTTCAACTATCAAAATTAAAAATTAATGTATTTACTGGCAAAGAATGCCATTATCAAAATCAGATAATAGTTTAACCGGCTAACTGATCTATGATCAGTTTAGCGTACAAATGTACAAATGTTGGATTTTTAGCAATCTCCTCAGCTATATGTGCAGCACACATGCTTTACAACATCACACATGTTGTTGTTTTTCGTGTGCATCATATCAGTGGCATTCAGACTTTTCAGACAACTCTGTGTTCATTGCATATCCAAGTTTTTCCAATGCCGAATGTATGCATGTGGAATGTGGTGTGGACTAGTATTTACCTATGGGGAACGTTTGGAGGAGCATATGACAACGACAACCCAAAAATCAAGACATAAAGCTATTTCTCAATTTGGTTGCTATGCATTTGATTATTTCTCATATACTCTGTGATGGTTGCTCATTTTCTATGAGGGATTCCTTTGGACTTTATTAATCTCTCGTACAGCTATCTTTGTTTGTAAACACAACCAGCTGACTTTGCAAAACACACAACCAACTTTCCGCACACACAGCCTTCTTCCCACACACACAACTAAAAATCTCCATTACACACAAGCATATCCATCTCACACAGGTATCTCCATTTCACACAGGTATCTCCATTACACACAGGTATCTCCATTTCACACAGGTATCTCCATTACACACAGGTATCTCCATTTCACACAGGCATCTCCATTACACACAGATATCTCCATTTCACACAGGTATCTCCATTTCACAAAGCTATATACACAAACAACTACTCTCAATCCCACACGCACACGCAAGTTTCTATAGCACCAACAAGCTAAAACATCTTTATTCAACCAAAAAAGCAGTGCCTTTAAAATTATAAGTACAATATTAATGTCAGGGAATTCAACTACAATTATATAGCGCTATGGTGGCGTCACTAAGGAGTCGCTGCGAAAAAAGTTCCTGCTATTACTATAACTACTATAAAATTTATTATGGCTGCACAGGTATTTTTACGTCCTAATTTTCAAATTTGTTGATTAAACTTTCATATTAAGTTGGAAATTAAGTCTCGGTATGCGGCGCCGCCATAACAACCTTTTTCTGATCGGATGTATTGTAAAAATATTTTAAGTATAAATGCAGAATAATTCAATCAGGTAAATTGAATAAGTTGTAATAAAATCGTAAAATTAAAATTGGTAAAAATGATGTATATGTAATAAAGCCATTATTTTAATCGAGTTTAAAAATTAATATCAATTATCTGGCACTCAATTATTTAGCAAGCAAAAGGGCTTTACTTTACTTAACATTACTTAATTGGCTGACATTTCTGTATTATACACACCTTTATACACTCGATGTTCATATTTTGCATGTATAATTAACTCCCTGGACGCCCATGCAAAATATTCAGATGATGATAACTAAACTTTTGCCATTATGTAGCTAACTACTTTGGGCGATCAAGTTTTGCATGCGGAACAAAAACATATAGAACAAAGACTAATGTTATGTAGTGCATACAGCTTTGTGAAATGGAGATACCTGTGTG
>JAHZNC010002530.1:0-10163 GCA_027744095.1 Zhuqinia jingwanae | reverse complement strand
TTTACACAGATTATGCTCAGTGTAATTTTATTAATTTCACTTTCGTTGTACACCTGTTTTTAATTATTAATATTATTGGATGCTTGGATTTTACAGATCGATCACAAGATGCGCTGTCATCATGATGTGTTTAAATGACAAAAATTGGTGAAGGATGTATTTTTGATTTTTACAAAGTCGACTGGCATGTAATTTGAATGTGGTTTTTTATCATTTAAGCTTGTTACTTGACTGAATTGAGTATCAAAAGTAAAAAGAAATTGTTTGTACTTGCTTTTGATACTGATCATAAGCTGGAAGAGAAGAAGGCTGCACAAGAAATACATAATTTCTCAATCAAGAAGATAATTATTTCAAGTCTGCGTATAATTATTGGTACGTTTTGTTGGCGAGCTATTATGATGAGCATGAGAACAGTCATGTTGAGGAACACCTGCGCGGAGTGATCTGTTTAGATAAGTCGTATTTGTCATACACGAAAGTTTCGTTTGTGAAGGGTGGAAAATGTTTTCTTTAACGCAATCGATGGTGCTTTAATTTATGCAATGATGGAGATGCTTTAGGAGAGGGAAAAGGATTTTAGTACAGAGATGGGGTATATGAGCGTATGTGGAAGAAGAAGCGTTGTTGAGGAACAAAAGAAGCAAAACAGTGTGCACTTTATCCCGTTTTTAAACATTTCGTTGCTTTTGTGTCGTAAAATCCTTTCACGTAAAATCATCATGACAAAAGGGAGAAAATGGGGAAGTGTATCGGTTTATTATGCTTGGGATTTTATTCAAATGAGAAGGATTGTTGCGTTTTGCTTGGGATGCGTGTAGTCACTTTTGGTGAAGAGTTTGTGTGCTGGTGCTATATGTGCTCTTGTCAGGATTTTACGTATCGGTCAGTCGTGTAGTGCTTTCGAATTTGCATATTAATGTGATCATGATGAGGTTTACTACATATCGTGATGATAGATGGGAAGAACAAAGGAGGATTTGAGGTTGGATGTAGTCGGGGTTTTGGAGTGAGGTTGAAATGATGAGTCATCATCATACTGCTAGGTTTACTGGCTCAGGGAAGAGTGAACAGTAGTAGTGCTGTTTTCATTTTCATGGTGTTGGTTTCTTCTTATACACGTATCAGTTTATGTGCGTTTGTTAGGGAGAAAATTTATTGTGTGATAATATCGGAGCAGGTTTTTTTTCGAGGGGATATGTTTAAAAGTATATGGATGAAGGGATATACACAACTTTTGTTGTGAGTTTATATGTGTTGGTCAGTGGGCCTTTGATGCTTTGCTCTGGTGAGAGTGACCACACCGATATGCTCATGTTACTGGGTTTTTGTGTGCACATAATAGGCTTATTCATGAAAGAGGTGTAGTGTAAAAGACGCTTTTTCTTTCGTATTGTCCGGTTTTTATGCTACTATTCTTCGTCTTTTGCGGGGAAACAGAGCGCTCCTGTTTGATGATATGATGATGATGTAACAAGTGTATTTAGCTGCATTTTGATGTGTTGCATATTGATGAGGTGAGGGTGGGGTAAATGAGATGTGGTTTGAGAGAGAGAGAGGTGGGGGGAACGTCTTGTTTACATGTGTAGACATGATATTATGTGTAATTTGTGTCGTATATGCAAATGGGGGGGGGGAGTTGTGTTTTTTTGGAGTGAGGAGAATGCACGGTTGAGTTGCTTTTGATTGGGTATTGGGTTTGGAGATTTAATTATTTGTCGTAGTTATTCAATTTTGGGCCGTTAATTTTGGAGGGAAATTGAGTTGGGGATGTAAGTAGATTAGGTGAGGAGTTTGGGAGGAATTTTATCGTCACATTCCATGTATGACTTTTTGTCTCCATGGGATTGTATTTTTATTGGGGTTTTATACTTAATTGTGCGTGTGCGTTTGAGCTCAGGTGGGGATTTTTCGGGTATTTAGAGCAGAGTTGGTGGGTTTTTTTTTTTGCAGGAGTTGTTTGCACGTTTCTTTGCGTGTGTGTGTACTTTCATCGGGTTTTGTCGCGTACGCCAATTTACACGAGACAAAGATTTTTTTGTTGCGGGTGCATTCCTCAATTAAGTTGTTGGGATTTTTTTTTGGATGTGTGCCAGGTTTGAACATCTGGTTGGTTTTTTTTTTGTCTATTTTAATTAGGAGCGTTATGATCGCATTTAGGAGTTTATAAACGTTGATTTTGTGAGGTAATTTTGCTTGCAGGATATTTTTATTGTCGCGAATATATTGAAGCGTGTGGGCATGAGGCTTTCACGTGATTACGTTTTTTGTAAATTGTCGATTGGGTAGTGTTGCTTGTGAGTTTTCTTGTAATATTTTGTTGGGGTTTATTATCGGTTATGAAGTTGGAAGTAGGGACGTTACTTGTCATTTGATATGCTTTAGATTGTTTAGCGGATTTTAGTAGTGTCTCGGGATATTATGCTGCTGATGGGTTGAAGAATGACACGTCAGGTTTTGAGAGAGTCTTGATTTATGGGCTTGTTATTCACCTCTTTTTTTATATATGCTTTTGGCTTTTGTGGAGCATCGGAGGTGCATCAACCTTTTTTTATTCAGACAGGAGTGTGTGTATAGTCATGATGCCTGGATGTCTGGGGGAAACGATATGTGTATATGGGTTGAGTGCTTGGGGTACTAGTGTATACGCTGTGTATTCTTTGGATTTTGTTATGTGTGTTTTAAATACGTAGTATTTGGTTTTTTGCGAGTGTATTTACATGTGTGCTTTTAAACATGCTAGTCAGCGTGGCGTGATTTTTTTTTATTAGGATCATCAAGTTTGTCAATCGTCACGTAGCGAAAATTAGATTTTTCAAAGCTTTTTTTATCGTCTCGAGTTTTTTTTTGTTTGAACACTTGCTCGGCGGAGTTTTGTAATTAACATGTCTTGCTTTTTTTTTGATGTGCTGAATTTGGGTTGATAATTTGAGATGTCTTGAGTTGGATTGATAATGGATGACCTCGATTCGTTTTTTTTTTTTGAATTTTGGTTTGAACGGGGTTGAGGAGAGTTGGTGGGAGATGTGCGTTGTTCAGAGGGGGTGGGGTTATTTGGGATGTTCCATGTGTGTCCAGTTGCGTTGCGTTGAGGAAATGTGTGTTATTTTTTTGTGAGTTTTTTTGCGGGGTCATGTTTGCAAATTTTCTTTTGATGATAGTGGAGGGGGAGAGGTTCAGTGGAGGAATTGGGGCATTTGCTTGTTCTTCGTGTTTTTATCATTTTTTTTTGTGTGTGAAGGAGTGACGTGTGATGTTTTGATGAATACGGTAAGGTTGGTTGATGAATGTTTGCATGGTTTTTTGTTGGGGTTCATGCACTTTTGCAGGTTAAAAAACGTTTGTGGATATGGATTGGACGTTTGCTGGGAACGTGTGTGTTTTTATGATGATGGCGTAGTTTGATTGTTTTAAGACGGAGAATTTGTCTGGAGAGCACACGATACTATTTATTTTGGTGTTTAGTTAGAGATAAGGATGAGTAGCCTTGGGTTTTGTGCATTTATCATATTGCGTCGTGTCTTATTTCGGGAGGGGGCTGTTCAGCGTGGGGATTTGTTTGGGATTCGTGTGTGTTGGGGTATGTGTGTTGGGTTGGGATGGGTTGGATGTGTAGTATGGACGTTGCGTTTTCTGGAATTTTTTATTCATTTTCTTGTGTTGGAGATAAGGTTTGGGAATAAAAAAGAATTGGGTATTGGTTTAATTGTGTGTTGGATAGTTTTAGAGTAAGTGATTTTTTGACATGGGTTTGTGGTTGGGATCATCAACGCTTGCTTGTGGCTGTGCTCACAGATTTTGGTGCTTATTAGTTGTATACGTGTTTGTGTGTGTTTTGTGAATGTCAATGATATATATGGGTTTAATACTGTTGCTATGACGTTTGTTATAGATTGACAAGAGTATAGTATATATGTAGCGTATTTTATCTATGCTTAATGAACGTGCAGTTCGTTTTGTGGTGTTTTTTTTTTGCAGCATATGTGCTAAAAAAATGATTAAACTGTTATGCAAGATCAAACAGGTCGCTTGTATACGTTTTAGTTTAACATGTGGGGGTTATAGGTATTTATATGGCTATTGCATATGTGTGTGCAGAGTGCACGGTTTCATGCTTCTTATCTGTGGCATTTGAAGGAAATGTTTTTATTTTTATTTGCGTGTGCAGTTGCGTCATTTTTAGTCGTGAGGAATTTGTCTTGGCAGATGGGAGAATTTTTTTAATGTGATGCAGCTGCATGCACAATCGCTTTTGGAGGGAAGATTATCGTTAAATGCTCAGTTTATTAACTTTGTTTGGATGACCGTTTAGCGACGGTTTTTAATGCTGCGGGAGGTGCGGAAGATTTTACTTGTTGCATGATTTAGAGGAGATTTAATTAATATGGGGTATGGGCAGGTGAGAGGATGCAGGGTAATTGAAGAGGGAAGTGGAGGTTTTTTTGGATCCGTGTTCTTCCTTTGGGAGTAGTAGCGGAAAAACGTGCCATTTCTTGTGCACCTGGTGTCCGGTTTAGCGGGGAGAGGATGGGATGTGGTGGGGGTTTTAAATACTATAAGCTAATGTTCTCGTTTGATTTCTTTATTATTATCTGATATGGATATCGTGGTGTCCGGCTAGTCTTCATTGTGAAGAAACAGGTAATATAGGTTTTTTTTGTGGGGGGAGGAGCTTCTTGAGAAGTGCAAAAAATGTTGTGCAGTTTTGTTGAGTTGGCTTGTTATGCTGCACGATATGCTTTATTGCCATATTTTTGCCTGAGGGGAGAGCTTTTTTTTTTGTTCGGGGTCTGCGTTGTTATTGGGTGGTGTGTTGGGAACAGTTCTGCGAATCGTAGCGTTCTTTTAAATTGGTGAGGTTTTTTTTATTCGGGTGGTCATTTTTGGTTCAGTTTTTATTTGAAAATTGGGATGTTTTGTGAGGATTTTGAGTTGATTTGTTTAGATGGATGGGATGTTGTAAATTATCGGGTTTGAGGATTGATTTGTTTGGGGTTTTGACACTTGGTTTTTGTGAAATGCGTTTTCCTGTCTTTTGTATTTTCTTGGGGTTTTGTCATTTGGGGTGGTGATGAGAGGTCAGGTCAGGTTTTGAGATGTAGGGGGTTAATCTTGATTTGGGTTGGTGCGTTTGTTTTCACTTTTTTTTGGTTGGGATGTTTTGATGAGAGCGATTTGTTGTGGATTGGTTTAACGTGTGTGTCTGAGTCATACATGCTTTGGGATTGTGTTTGTCTTGGGATGACAAAGCTACGGGAGTTTTGTCATCAAAGAGAGTCATCAAGTCAAGTTTGCGGAAGGTGGACAACACATTAGGTGGTGATCATGGATCATTATCATTAGGATTTGGGTATACTGACTTATTCGACCTAGATCTCTTTTGATCAGTTTAGTCATCGGGTGAGTGGTTGGGGTGGTGATGAGAGGTCAGGTCAGGTTTTGAGATGTAGGGGGTTAATCTTGATTTGGGTTGGTGCGTTTGTTTTCACTTTTTTTTGGTTGGGATGTTTTGATGAGAGCAATTTGTTGTGGATTGGTTTAACGTGTGTGTCTGAGTCATACATGCTTTGGAATTGTGTTTGTCTTGGGATGACAAAGCTACGGGAGTTTTGTCATCAAAGAGAGTCATCAAGTCATGTTTGCGGAAGGTGGACAACACATTAGGTGGTGATCATGGATTATTAGGATTTGGGTATACTGACTTATTCGACCTAGATCTCTTTTGATCAGTTTAGTCATCGGGTGAGTGGGGTTTAGGATAGTTTATGGGACAGATTCAGGTGTGGAGAATATACGTTTGATGAGGAAATTTATTTTTGGATTTGGGATGAGTAATTTAGTTTTGTTGGAGATTTTATGCACTGGTCAGTTTTTGTTTATGGGGTAAATGTTTGATTGGGGGGAACGTATTCATCTTGTTTTGGGATCAAATGAGGTTTTGTGTGTGCGTTCGTTTTTTTTATCTTGGGTTCGTGATAAGGTTGGGTGTTTTGGTGTATTGATATTTGTCAATTCTGGAATTCCTTTGCGATTTATCACTCGGTTGGTTTAGTGTCGAGGTTAGGTTTTTTTTGCAGAGTGTGTGTTTTATGCTATCGTGGACGTAGACTGCTCGGCGGCTCGGCATAGATAGTGGGATATGGGGTTTTTTAGTGTAATATTTACATGTTGCTGGAATGTGAAGTGAGGGAAAATGGGGATGTGGATGACTTTTTTTCACATGACAACGTTATTTATTTGCGAGAGTGAAGGACATTTGGATGAGCGTCGCGTTATAGAGATGGTTTTATGGGACAAGTTCATGGGGGTTTGGTTGTCGAGATGTTTTAATGCAGGTTTTATGTTTTAATTTAATTTTTCGCGTTAATTTTTTTATTTTTATTTTTTAAATGCGTTTTTTTCATGGATTGTTACGGATTTCCTTAAATGAGCTGTTGATGAGTGATTTTGAGGGATTTTGTGATGACGCATAAACGTGTCTTGGCAACTAAACAATCAAGGTTGATTTTCGGTTAGTAACACCACTCAGAACAAAGGAGCCATGGTAATGTAACACATGGGTCATTTGTGTGTGTTTTTTAAGGAGGATTGGATGTGGGTAGCAAGTGTGGTGTATGCACAGGTACATATATGCTGTAATGATCAGTGCCCTTTTTTCTGGAGTTGCTCCTTTTTACAAAATTTTTTTTTGTTTACACTTTCGTCTTTAGGATTGTTTATATCAATAAATTTTACATTGCGTTACGTTTATTTTGGATCGTAATGGAGAATATATTAGGAAGCAGGTCAGGAGACGCATATTGGTGGGTTGAGTGACGCATCAGTTTTTCTTTGTTCCCTTTTTTTCTCTGTTGATATGTGATATTATTTTTGTCGTGAGTTTTAAGGAACAAAAGGGACCTTTTATTATGAGAGATGGGGAGAGAATTGTGTTAGGTAACTTGGGACTTTGGGAACTGGTGTAAGGGATGAATAGAGAGATGAGTCATCAGTGGAGGTTCAGTTTGTGTATTTAAAAGGTAGAGTGTAGCGTTGAGATTTGAAGATTTTGGGTTTATAGATGTAGGATGGATATTGAGATGAAGTTGGATGATTAACAATTCAGCGTCTTTTTTTTCTTGACTGATGATGAGTGTCCTGGATGGGGATGATGAGTGCTTTTTTTTTGTTATTATGATGATTT
Organism: Zhuqinia jingwanae; assembly: GCA_027744095.1. Taxonomy (NCBI): domain Eukaryota; kingdom Metazoa; phylum Arthropoda; class Collembola; order Entomobryomorpha; family Paronellidae; genus Zhuqinia; species Zhuqinia jingwanae. Next base: position 2,980 of record JAHZNC010002530.1, on the reverse strand, counting down.
GTAACTTTCTTTTAGGTTTTCGTCGTTGATCAGCCCCCGCGTGTATTTTTTTTATCATTTCGTTATGGTGGTGGATTTGAATTTTAAATTTTTATGCGCTTTTGTTGCTTTTGTTGGAGGTTATCCTGCAACGGAGTAGGTTAATTCTGTGTAAATTTTATTTTTTTGTTTGGTTTCTGATCGGAGTTTTTTTGTTGGGACTTTTTGTATGTTAATGTGTGAATGGACATTGCATGATTTATTAAACGAAAGAGTTGCGACGTGAAGTTGGGGGATTCGGAGTTTAAATAGCGTTTGTACCAGTTTTTTACTGGTGAAGTTGGTTGGTTGGTGTGGGAAATTTTGGTAGTTTTGATTTCTTGTGATTGCTTTTGGCTTCTTCAAGATTTTGGTGAAATTTCCATCATAATGAAATGTGTCGGGGAGATTTGGAAGGATATTTTAATCAGAATCATTTTTTTGTACGATTGTGTGGTGTTGCAACTCGAGTGTAAAAGGGAAATGATGGATGAAATTTGACAGGAGAAGATGGGATTGTTGAGATATATACAAGGGGTTTTTGTTAAAGTGATGGGGTTTTGATAAATGGAGACAGTTTCGAATGTGGAGGATTTTTTTAAAGTTTTTTTTATAGAGATTATGAACATGAGAGGGAGAGAAAGGGTCGTCATAGGGATTAAGCGGATTAGTGTTTTTTTATTTTGTGTAGGTGGATGATAGGGGTTCTTGTTGATTTTATTCTGGACATTTTGTAGTAGTCGTGGTGATTGGGATATAGTGTATCCATGCGTTAATGTTGGAAAATGTTTATTCTTGGGTAAAGGTAGTTTATTTAAGAAGGGACTTATTTTAGGGTTGTTAAGGGGATTGTTGCTAGCTCAAAGTAAACACTATTGACGTGACCTTTTTGTGTAGGAGTATCGGGATTAGGAGTCTTGGTTTATTTATGAGGAAAGTTGATGTAAGGGTTATTGATTGAGGGACTTTTTGTTTTTTATGGAGATTTTTAGATTTTTGTTGATGGGATTGTTTATATTTTATGCGTGTAATACGTAGGTGTTCTATTTTACATGAATTGTTAAAGTGGAGGTTAGATAGAGTGGAGTACGGAAATCGTGTAAATTGTCGTCAGTGGCTATTTTAGTCTGGAGAGTTTTGTCAACGTGCTTTCATGTGTAACGGACATTATGATACATGTCCATTCTCATTTTGATGACTCATACGTTTCAGTTTGAACGTTGCATTATGTGCAACTAGACAAGGTAGGTATAGTGCATCAATCACACAGGTTGAACTTGAACCTGCTACAGACATGTACCTGAAATTGGTTTTTGAGTTGCGTACGTATAGGTTAACTAGACAAGGTAGGTATAGTGCATCAATCACACAGGTTGAACTTGAACCTGCTACAGACATGTACCTGAAATTGGTTTTTGAGTTGCGTACGTATAGTGCATATAGGTATAGGGTGAATAAAAGTGCGAGCAAACGTAGTGGGTAAACTTCCGGTTGTAAAAGTAATGAGGTGTTGTGCGTTTAATTGCAGTGACAATAGGGATATTTTTGACACTTTTAGGCTTGAGTTAATGCGTTTTTGGGTTGGGTATTGGCAGAGTTTGCGTTTGATTTGGGATTTTTTTATTTATATTTTCAGACGTTTAACCGTCTCAGGTAAAATCGTTGGGTATTATGACCTGTTTGTACGGGGATGGTTTGGAATAATGTACAAAAATAAAAATAACCTACATTATTCCGTCATGAAACAGGTCACAAACAAAAAATTAAGGAACCCTACTGCGCAGTTTAAGAAATTATTTGAGGTTGTTGTCATTTGAATACGTATTGTTTTTTCAATGCTTTGGTTTTTCTTTCTCGAGTGTTGTTGAGTTTTAGACAAAAATGGATTTGTAAATATTATTGGGGAACGTGTAATTATTGGGAAATCATTTTTGTCACACGGTTTATTTACATACTGCGCAATTGGGGATTTTCAAGTGGGGTTTTCTGGACTGTCTGGAGTAAATGCTACTGAAGTGGGTAGCACTTGAGTGCGCTTTGGCACCAGAAAACAATGGGTTTGAGAGGGTAGTAGTAGTATTTTACGATTCATTTGCATATTTTTTTTTGTTTTGGACAAGTGATGGTTTTTGGAAATGTGGTGGGAAGAGAGAGATAGAGAGGACCTATTGTTCTTGTGTATCACGATGTACTGGGATTCTTGCTCGGGGGTTGTACCTATGTATGTTGGGGGGATAATGAGTGGAGACTATCATCATTTGCATATTTTTTATGAGAAATTGAGGAATACGGTAGCTGGTTGGAAATTGGGTTGCGTGGATGTTTAATGGGTTTGTTACGTAGTTTTAATGGGGAATGCACACGGAAATTGGAGATTGTTCATGAGGCTTTTTTTTCTGGAAAATTTGAATTTGGTTTTTGTAATGAGAGATTTTACAGCTTTTTAACATGGCTATATGGTTTTTTTATGTTGCGTTGTAGATCGTTATCAAGGAAACGTATTAAAACATTTGAGTGCACCTGCAGCTACTTGTAAAGAAACGGGTAATCATGGTGATCACGTCGTGTCACTAATTATTATTGTTGTGGATTACTATGGAAGCGTAAAGTGATATAACGAGAGATGGGAAATGGGGGTTTTACACGGGGAGATTGGGTGAATAGAGATTCATCATCAAACATTTTCGTTGCTACTGGGCTTTAGATTTTTTATTTTATTTGAGATGGTCATTTGTTGCTACTGTTTGGGAGATAGTTTTCAATGTGTATTCTTGTTTCAACAATAGGGATTATCCAGGTGGGGGATTTTTTACGTGTGTGAGGGGTTATCTGGTTTTTTTTTGGGTTATGTAGTTTGAAGGCTATTGGGACAAGTGCACAGTGGATTTATCGCAAGGTTGGGTGATGTGATTGGAGTTTGTTTTGGGATTTCGTAACTTTTTTTTTGGTGGGAGAAATGTGT
>JAHZNC010002529.1:0-28843 GCA_027744095.1 Zhuqinia jingwanae | reverse complement strand
AAATATTGTAAGTATAATAATATCTAAGCATTAAGAAAACAAGTCCTCTCGTACTTTAAAAAATATAAACTTTTGACACAACAAATAACGAAAAAATAAATTAAAAACTTTACTTTTTATCTTATCAAAAGAAAATTAAATAGTATTAATGGGATACGGAAAAAAGGGGTTGAAAAATATAAAGAGGATGGAGATTTAATGTTGCTTGTTATGGAGGAGTTTAGTGTGGAGGAATGATGTGTGGTGGTGGTGGAGGGATATGAAAAGTACTACGAAGACAGGACAGGATGAAGTGAAGAAGAAGAAAAGCACACAGGTAGAAATAGGGATAAAAATTATGATGATTGTTGTTTTTAGGAAAGATGATAATATGTGTGTGTAGAGAGAATGCAGCGTAAGTAGGAAAGAGGATAACGGGAAGGAGATGAGAAGCAGCTGAGAGAAATGTGTGATGATAGGATATATGAAGTGACAATGTAGGATATTTGATGAAAATGCTTGAAAAGTAGAGCTAGTGGAGCGGTGGCACACAATATACCAAGTATAAAGGGAAAAGTTTGCTCGGACTGTTTAAGACGATGGAATCGATCGTCGAAAGACTGTATACGGGTCTAAAAAAACATATACAAACCACAACACTCTTGCCAGCAACAGTGCTTCTGACGATATGCGAGTTGCGACCACCACTAAATCAGGAAGCAGCGCGAGCAAGTTGTTGTGTAAGATTGAGCTAAAATGCTAGGACCAGCGCTACCACCAACTCATCGAAACTTCTCATCATCATCACATCACACACCATCATTTCAGGATGATCTGCTCACTAGAGAGATGAGATGAATCTGCAGTGGCTCCGACTGAATAACTGAGAGATGGGAAAAATCTTGGTTTACATATTTACATCTAAATATCTAATACATGCACATGGTGTCTCATGCAAACTTGAGGAAAACTGATTCCAATTGCATTCCCCATAATAATAAAAATAACATTATAATCCTAATCGTCTTCATGGAAAACTTTTTTTTATGACAGATTGGCCTATGATATGTAATGTGGGTACTCGTATTTTTCGGGAAAAAAACGAGCACAAAAAATCATCGCCTTTTTATTCAAACTACCTTGTTTTCTCTTTTTGCTTCTGAAAAAAAGTTTGCTCCGGCTGCTTTATTATTTTAGAAATGGAATGTTAACTGTGAGGAAATTGGACAAAGTGGAAATTGGAGGGTTCACACGAAGAACGATGAACTTGGATTGATTCATAATGACATGATAATGACAGGAAAAATTGGAAACATTGCAACATAACATACTGAAATGTGTAAGAAACAACAGAAGAGATAAGAAAAGAAAAATTCCATGAATTCTATTATTGTTGTGTATTCTTGGGGGGAAATGGAAAACATAACATGCAAAGATTGAGAATTTTTCTATTAGCTAAAGAATGTAACATAAATACCAGAATTTTCCCTTCTCTTTTCATCACTGGGTGGAATCCGGATCCGGAATGAAAACAATGTTATTTAACTTCTTGGTATTTACGTATAGATAATAAATATTTACGATGACGATTCCCACTACTGTGTACACACTTTGGTGACGTTAGGTTTTGTATACTATATACATAGGCATGCAAGTTTCTTGATAGTTGAGAAGTAAACCTAGACTCTGGACAAAGAGAGGTAACGACTGATTTAGAATATATTCAAGAAACACTGCAAGTTTTCCCAGAAAAAGTTTTTTTTTGTATATCAACTGGTGAACTGTTCAACAAGATTTACACACTGCTGCACTGCACACTCCGTCTCCACTAAATGGGTTTGTATGGGTCCTTTTTCACACTGCTGCTGCAAAGAAAAGAACATAAAAAGTTACTAGTTTTATACTTCATGTATTAGTAGACAAGTCTCAATCAATACGTGATAGTGGTTTGAACAAATTTCAAAAATGACAAAGAATATGTTTGCCAAGCTTAAAAAGAAAGTATTAAAGTATTTGGACTAGTAAAAAGCATGTTCATGTTCACGGTATAAAATAAACTGGCAACTTTGATTCCAACACACCCACCTAGTATATACAATTTAATATTTCCTTCTACCTTACTAAATTCATAATGATATGAGTTGTCGGAAAAGTGCAGAGACAATTTATGCATAGAAAACTATCACCTACGCACATATATGTACATATGTACCAACCCAGATTCATATCACCTATCTAATTTTTGTTTGCATGTTTATGCAGCAGTTTTGCTGACGCCTGTGTAAAACGTATACTAGTATGAAGCGTTCCTCCAGAATTTTTTTAACATTGCACATGAACTACTGATCCATCAACAACTTTAATATGCAATCTTGACATTATTGGTTGGTTGGAGAATATTTTTAGGCAGTGAAAATGAATATACCTAATAATACATACCATATTAACATACTACCACCTAAATGTGAATGGGGAAATTAATATTGATTCAATATTATTGAATATATCAAAAAGACTTTGAAAAATGAAGCTAAATATATTGCCTAGTTACGGAATGGTACGTAAACGTTGTTTCAAGATATTCACATTTGATTAGTCCCTTCAAAAGAGGTAAAATGATGTTTGTGAAATGTTCATTTACAGACAAATTATTGCAATTAGGTGTGTGATTCTTTTAACAATACCTCTGAGTTACAAAGGCAAGCTTTGATGTTTAACTCAATAACTAAACCAGTAGTTTTATATTATAAAAATAACATGAGTGAATTGTAGCTGTTAGGTGCATAAATGTATATAATGAATGGATTTATTTCCCCCATTAGTTACACATTGCGTGTACAAGATTGTTAACTTTAAGAAGGTAGCAACCAAAACCAACTATAGTTCATCCATCATAATACTGTAATAAATATTGTATCCATAATTTTGTAAGTGGAATTTTCGTGGCATTTGTTGGTCTTGAGTAGCATCATTCAGGAAGATATGAACTATGCAGTTTACCGTGATGATCGTGTGATACAACATGATGCGCTCATTCAACTACGTATCATGTAACGTGGGGTAAACTGGCAACAAGAATCTTCCCGTTGAATTTACAATACAATCAATGCAATGTCAACAAATTATTCTTAGAACAAAGTAACTGCTGCTGACATGCTTTAGTATATTTGTATCTATGTTTACTACCATTTAGTATAATGGGTATTATACAAATATTGGTGCATTGAACTGAGGAATACGCTTCAAACAAACAAAGATATTTAGATTTTTATTTTCATTCTTGTAAATTCAGCATATACTTATGAATTTTACAAAGATGTTCAATATGGGTCGAGTGAAGAACTGCATTAATTATCCACATGTTTCCATGTATACCAGTTGTTATAATATCTATTTACATTTTTAAAATGTACATTTGCTATCTTATGACTTGCGACAGAAACAAACTATAAGATGTTTTTAATTCTAAATGTCCATTTCTCTAGTAGTAAGGTAGCACACTTAATGTTAGTGTTTATACTTTCTTCTTTCAATTTAGTACACTGCATGTTGTTTCAACGAAACAATAATTCGCTGAATTTCTGTATATGGATATGGATTACTCCTTTTTGGTTTTTTTGTGTGCTCAACACTACATTATCATGCCAGTCACACTTACTAACTTTTTTTAACGCTTATTTTGATATTGGATACTATGTGCACACGATATTGCGAGTGTCATATTTGCGTGTTGAAATCTCTTGAAATGTGAGAGTTTCTTCTCAATGATACCAGTTTTCTCCTTCTATTGGCAATCGAATGTGACTATGTATGTGTGGGGGCGAATGAAAAAGGTCTTGTCGTTGTCACTATTATTATGTTCATGGTTGATATTGCATTACACATAATACTTACAAATAACATCCTTTTTTCTCGTGTGCTTTTATAAATAATATAGGTTTTATAATTATAATCCTAATAATAATAATAATAATAATAATAATAATAATGGTAAAGATATCACATACATGGAACTAGGTTCCTGTCGCTTTATTATGCTTTACTTGCCATTATTGCAAAATGTTTAACCTTTATATGATTTGACATAAAAACTTCGTTTTTGAAAGATTAACTTTGATAGATCTCAAGAGCTTTATATGTACATATGTAAGTACACTTTGTTAAAAAGTGATGGCAGTCAGTTTTCGTTTGCAATCGCACTCACCAAATCAAAGTTGAGAGGTTGATCATATCACTTTCCAGAATTATCAATGGCTTTGGCTCAACTTTAAATTGACTTGAAATGAATGCGACGAAGCTCCAATGTATGTAGGTATAGATTAGGTAATCCAATGATATCCTTCAAACAGATATACACATGCATATTGTCACAAGAAAAAAATAAGGATCCATCTCTCAAATTCGCGACAAATCTTTTACTTTTACAACTATGTTTTCGAGGCAATAAGAAAACAGTGTATGCATGTGAGTGTTTTCAATGTACACATTTTCTCCGTTCTATCGCTTTTTTTTATTGCTCCTACTCAGGGTGTCTCTGTCTCTTTCATCGTAAACTACGCAGAAAATGCTGTCAATAATAGCATTGCGTTTATATTACACACAATGGGATCCAATGATGATGAAAATGATCGTGGCAATGTGAAGTGAGGTAGTGTCAGCTATGTTGCCATTTATGTGACACGCTTGTCTTTTGAACACAAAAGGCGCACTCACTCACATACTTCTACGTTCTACATGTGAACGCAGAAGACACAAAACGTAATTTTACAGCCTTGTGGCAAAAGGAAAAGTTGAAATGTGATGCGATGTAATGAAAACAGACGTAGTGGTTAATGAATATTCCTACTACCATATACTAACTATATATGTATGCATAAATATATTCATCCGCATCAAACTATATATGGTTTCCTCGTTTCCTTTAATCGTAACTATATAGTAAATTACAAAGTATCACACACACACAAGTTTAATTCGTAAAAGCATAAGAAAAGGATGATATGATGATGATGATGTCGGAGTCGGTGCTGTCGTTAGATATGAATATCAAGAGAAAACGGTAGTGCAGTGTGCATCAGTGTTTGAGATGTAACGCCAAACATATATACTATAGGTATATATATAACCACCTGAAAAACTCTCTCCTTTCTCCGCCATCAACCTGACGAAAATCCCTTGAAGGTTTTCGATTCCAGAGAAATGAGTCTCCTCCTGCTGTATTAGTTGCAATATGTTATTCCAGTAGTAAGTTTGTTGAAAAGTATAAGTATAGTAAAAGTATGGTATTCCCAAACTTACAAACTCTCTGTAGTGTATACAATACACAGAACTATAGCAAAATTGGAACAACCGCCGTAGTTCTTATTCGAAAGTAATGAATACGAAAGCTCATATGTGTGTACCAAAAAATGTTCGTGTTATCTACTGCAGGAGCAGGTCATCAGAGTTTTTTTTTGTAGGTTGCTGGGTTGGGTTGAAGAATGAGAGATGAGATAAACTGTACCACTGAGAGTAATGTTTAGTGTGTTACATTAGTTTTATGAATCTCTAAAAATTCATGCATGTACGTATGTGTATGCCAGTGTGTAAAACTACATAGGCATATAGTACATATATGCATTAACTTATTCCTTGTTGGATCATAGCAGAGGGCAAGACAAAAGAAACCCACCAGAGTAATGAGCATTGACGGAGCCGTTGCACTGTTGACGTTTCCTTATTTCATCAAAACTTTCTCATAATAATAATCCTTTCTTCGTTGACAGTCACTGTGTATATAGAGTTTTCCCAAGGTTGAGATGTGGTGGCTTTGATGGTGTAGTTGTGCAAAGTACAAACATTTCGGCAAATACTTTTGCAAATACCGAGTGTTTAAAGGATGAGAGGTACACAATGCGACGAGATGTATTGTAAAAGTAAACTGATACTTAAATAGGCATAGGTATATGAACATATGTGTACAATACCATAACATTGGCGGGTAAGTTTGCCTCTTTTTTTTCTCCATTTTGAAAATTACATTCTCTGTAAATGTTCCTTTTTCGTTTCTTATTACATGTCAAATCCACAGCGAGTTCTATCTCCATCTGTCTGCCTTCGAGCCATCATCATTTACCAATACGAATACGACTGACCACACATGACCTCATTTTCCTTCCCAATCATTTTCAACAGAAATCAACTAGGAGCTCAAAAGTTCAGATTTCCGTGTATGGTGATGTATGTTTGTGTGTACGTATCCCAATAGCATTTCATTACTTCAATGCGAATCAAACCTAGCGATTAAATTATGTTATATGGGATGTATGGCTATAGGCACGTTTGACGTTGTTATTGCATAATATAGGGGTGTGATCAAATCAGCAATCTTCTCTCACAATCATACAGCCCAATTCACTGTAAACTCACCATTATCAAAATAACCACCTTATTCTGTCATCAACACGGATAGCATACATAAGATCCATTTCTATTAATGTCTTCGTCGATTATACAGGGATAACTGAGCTTATATCACAAGTATACGATTCTCTTTTGTATGAGAGCAGTTAGCTGGTAGAGGCATATCAATAAAATGGGAACATCAAAGATCCTAGTCTTTTTTAGCGTGAACACCTCCATAACATAAAATACTGCTTGGGTTGTTGGGATGGGTATAATAAATGTACCATATATTAATGTACTATATGTAATTTAGCCATTGTATTAACTGGTTTTTCAAATGAACATGGTTGCAGAACGATGATGAAAGGAACTAAAAAATGTACAATTTCGTCCTGAAAATATCTTTATTTTTGCGATTGCCAAGAACCAAACCAAGACCATATGCTGAATTACGAACTCGAGGGAAAAAGATCATTTTATGTATGCTTTCACTGCATACAGCCATCATTAATGAACCCAAAGTATGTAGGTATACCACACCTATTCCTGTCGAATGCATCTTTTTCTCTAACAATTCCTTGAACAGCACACGCCACAAGTTATCAGCACAACTTTAACATAATAATAACAAGCACAAAAGCATTACGCGTTTGGAAAATAACAACGTAATTGAAACCGTCATCGTCATGTAATAACTTGCAAATATAGAGAAAGCATAAGGTAACCTTATTAAGGTTTGCAGTATACGGTGGATGTTACAATATATATGTATAACTTACAAGATAAAGCATATATTTACTTTTTAGTAGTTACAATTTCTGTGACGACCGAGAAATACTTAGAACAGAACAGGGAGTAGAGCAGCTTCCTTTAAGATGTGATCCTATCCTTATCCTTTTCCCCAATGTGCCAACATGCCATTTGTACAAATGAACGAATTTCTGCTCGAAAAAAAATGACACTGACAGCGCACTGTTTGGAAGACTAGAGTGGGAGTTGTTGGTTGGATGATTATATGATGATGAATGTTGAAGAAAGCTAAAGGGGACAACACTGTCGTTTCGATGCTGCTCTGATTCTGCTTACCCCATTCATTCCAAAAATTGTGTGCATTCTCGTAGGAATAAGGGTATTGTATAGAATTTCAGATTGGCATTGTGTTTTCTCTGTTGACAACACTGTCGTTTCGATGCTGCTCTGATTCTGCTTACCCCATTCATTCCAAAAATTGTGTGCATTCTCGTAGGAATAAGGGTATTGTATAGAATTTCAGATTGGCATTGTGTTTTTTCTGTCGTTCAACAGTACAATAAAGTCGTATTTACGTCGTATCTCCGTACAAATAGTTTCCCATCTATCTAATCATCTACACATATAGGTATGTGTAAATCAGGTTTTAAAATCCAAGGAAAAAAGTTTTTTGTGAGGTTTCTTAAATCTGCGAGGGTTTNTCAGGTTTTAAAATCCAAGGAAAAAAGTTTTTTGTGAGGTTTCTTAAATCTGCGAGGGTTTGCTACTTCTCGTTTGTCAATTTGCACAATGCGGATGACTCAAAGGTAACAAACGCCTACTAAAATGATGCATTTTTTATTGATGGATTGCCATTTACAGAAGAATTCAAATAAATCTTTTTATGTTGTTTGTTAAATGTCGTGTTTATTATGATTAGCGGATCATCATGGTTTCTATGAAAGAATGATGCTCATCATCATTTCATCGAATCATGGCCTACTTTGTCTTTTACAATTTCATTAATTCATCATTGCACATCATCGCTGACGTTCTGTTGGGTTAGTACTGTTACGAACAATAAACATTTTTGATCATTTTATTGTAATTTTTATTAGGTTATTAAGAAACGAAACATCAAATCATCCATATTACTTTTGGTCGTTAGTTTATTTTCATTCCAAACAGATTATGCCTGATTTGAAGGACATCGAAGGATGAATGCAAACGCAGAATTTTTTTTTCAGTTACAAAAGAATGCACACGTGTTAAATCAATAACGTAGTAGTTGTGTAGGTATTTAGTATATTATTTTGCGTTTTAATTCGAGGAATAACGATATGAGATATAAAGATAAAGAGGAAATCCACTGAAAGCTTGTTTTCATTTGCAAGTAAATGAGCTTTGTTCAGAGAAATCATAAATATTTCAGGTCGAAGGCTGACATAGTTTTAAAAATTGAATACATATACACATATGTATACATCAAAAACTTTCCTGATTTAGAGAACAGAGATTTATTGACCCGTTTGTTAGAATGATTTCAACACACACATTATGCCTTATGTGTAGTATCGCCCCCTCAAAAACTGACAACTTTGTTGTTTGTAAAGTAGAAAATAAAGAGCGGATACATTCATCATGAATCATGATGAGCAAAGTATATACGTGACAGCTACTTACAACAAAAAACTGTCAATGAAAACACCATGGACGGAACAGAATAAGTGTCATAATGTCTCTCCACTCAACCAATTTCTCTTCTCATGATTTTTACATTAAATCAGAACATATTATGCAGCATTTTATACTTACAATGAAATTAGTACATAAATGAAAAGCAACATATTGTATACTTTAGGCTGGTGCTGTTGGTTGCACAATAACAATAACAACTTTTAACTGCAATCCGAAGGCCTTTCCATTCCAAATATTTTTTATTTATTAACGTAATACTACTATTGAGGATGAGAAATCAGACAAGCAAGGGCGAAGAAGGACGTTTGGATGAGAGAAAGCAGATTTCTACTTAACACAAAAAATCTTCCAAGTCTAAACAGCAAATAATACATGTAGTACACAGTACACAGTAGTACACAATGTGTGCTACAAATACACATATAGCTACAAAAATACATGAGCATAATATAGAGCGCTCGGCTCAATGATGGTGTCATCGGTACAGCCGCCTTTTTCGTGGTAATAAAGTATAGGCAGTAAAAGCAGAGATCCAAAAGAAAGTAAATGATGAGGTGAGGTAGAGCTCGAGATACACTTATTAGCTTTCCTGTTGATATTTCTTGGTTTGGTGATAGTGGGATTTCGTGCACACAAATATTTACAGGTAGACCAGTTTTATGTGTTTTAGGTACAACGCGCATTGCAATATAAATTTTATGATACTGCTCACAGTCTCTCACAACGAGAGTACGGCATGTCCTTTTTTTTACGCCCGCCTGCCTACCGACCAAAATGATAATGATGATACAAGACAGAACTGCTTGGATGAGTGAGTAAAGAAAGGCATTTTCGTCTGTTGTCTGTGAAGCAGCATATTATATCCCAGAGAGAAGACATCTCTGCAGTCATAAAACAGCTGTAGCTGAGGGGAAAATGTGAGAATGATAAATCCCCCCACAAAAGAATAATGACATGACACACCACAATACAATAACTTCATACATCTCAATGCAGTATACGATATGAGACGCCATATACCCGTGTGGTTACGTCTTTTAAACACACATACACCTTTGAATTCTGCGTCCAGCTTTTTTTTCCTTTCAGCAAACGCCATGTGAGAATAATACTATACAAAAATAGTAAACTCACATACCTAGATAAATGTGCAGAAATGCATATGTATGAAACGTTCAATTTTTGGATCGGAGACTGCATCTGTTTTGGTTTATATCATAATTTTTTATATTTTCAACGTATCAACAACACAACGAACGAACTGACACCGCATAGAACATATAATATTAAGGTTTAGGTATATAATATGCCGATCATGCTGGTCTCGTCTCGAGTTCTATCTATATAGGATGCATGTAGGTTTGTGTTACTCGTGTTGAGTGGTGAAAGACTGAAGACTGAACCGTTCATTTTGCCTACTCACGAATTTCACGTACCAAAGTCATCATAATTTTCTACTTCACGTTGCGAAAATCATCACGTCACGTCGCCTTCATGCATATTAGTTGTGACCGCAGAAAATATGGCACGTCTGCTTTTAAACTCAAGCAAGGTCATGAACATCATCTCCTCAATGTGATCCCACACTTATCTCGTCTAATGTGAGGTACTTTCATTTTCATATGTATGGATACAACTATACAACAGTACTACATACAATATATATGTAGGTATTATGTACAAATACAAATATTGGTACCTATATATGCACGTGTGTATGTACAAATATTAGTATATTCTCTAACAACAATAAACACTTTTACAAGAAATCCTTAGTTTACACCCGCGTCATGAAGTTTTACAATAACTTTGAATGTGGTAAAAGTAAATCGCATATTTTCATCGTGTATAGGTCCCGCTATCATTCATAAACAGAGTAAAAAATGTTGGCCCAAAACCGTTACAAGAAATAAACCTTCCAAAAGATGGGACAACAAAAAGGTGAAGCGGTGACAGAAATGTTGAATGCCAACTATTAAATGTAAATGTAGTAAAATCATGCATGACATGTCTATATACTCAAAAAGCTAATAAGTGTTCCATGTACTCTTTCGACTTGTTTGCATCAAGCGATCCTCATATGATGAATTGTTGTGTTTGCCTACATAGTTGCCTATCTGTATGTCCCACCAGTTACAGTATTATTACCTTTGTATCTAATACGCAAAACCATTCCACTAAATCTCTCTGGTTTGAAGATTCTCATCAAATAATTTTTTTTAGCTACATAGTTAACTTTGCTTTAAGAGGCTTTATCATCATAATACCCCACAAAACTTGTCACCGACCTACTCATATTTCCTTCAAATAATGTAACATGCATGTAATACCGTACAAAGGGCAATCATTGTAAGTGCATTTTCAAAGTATTTATTTAAAAAAAAATTTATGATGGTGCTTAACTGAGCAGATGAAACCACAGAAAAGTCAAATCGGATTGTGCAATAATGCATATAATAAAGATTAAGTGTAAATTATATGCGCAATGTATGAGTGGCATGAGGATCGAGATATATACAGTTTATTATGTTGCTGTATTTTCCAAATATCAAAGTTACTGCAGAACCTTCGACCTACAAATTAATAACCTGAACTCATATTTCTTTGGCATCATTAACTTAAAGCTGGGACCAAAATTAAACTTTGTACACATAGAGTTTCGAGCTTTTATGAAATTTGCATATAATATGGCAGCTTGTAAACATAATATCCTACTTAACAAAACTCTTTTTCGAGTATTTCAAATGCTCAAATTTTAATGCGATTTATAATTTAACGGAAACGCTTCTTTTTATCTGAAAATTAATACATATTTATTAGTTATAGGTACCTAGGTATATGTGTGATTTCGCAAGTCAAAGAATTTTTTCACGGTATAGCAAATTATTGTGACACACACAGATCTAAAAAAAATTGACTATAGACAGTCTTTATCCACATACATCACATTACATTGGATGTTTTTAACACGCTTCGGCTTTAAACGCCGCGAGCTTTTCGTTTTGCTCCAGGACAGAAATGTTCAAAACGAGGAAAACTACTTAATTTTCGTTTCATCCAAATTTTCAAATTAGGTAATAGAAATAAATATTTAATTTTTGTGGCTGCTATTCAATGTCGTTTGTAACCATTACAGTGCCAATAACATTCATCAAGTAATTGGTCGTTAATAAATTGATTTTTCTTTTTATAACAAAAAGTTGTGCTACGTGCTCGTGTCAATGTGCCCATTAGCCATCTTTTTATAATAAGTTGCGGCATGAAACAAGCAAGAACAAAGGATTATATTGTGTAGTTCGTTTGTCCTACAATATGAAATACATCCTAAACGGATTAAAGATTAGGTATAAAATAATAATATGCCATGCCATGTTTCAACGCTCCTTGTGTCCCCCATCCAGTTTGGTTATTAGTTATATTTGCTAAAACTGTGTATCGCTGTATGTTGCAAACCATTTCTGGCCTGAATTCATTCATTAATATTGTTTTTGCCTGCCTAGCCCAATATTGTCCTCATTAGAGTAATTTCATGCATGCAATAGCTAGTTATTTTGCATGTTTATTCCCATATTGGTATGTGCATGTGGTTGGATTAATTACGGTATGACTCAAATTAAGCTTATTATTAGCAATTATTAGTATGCCAAAAATGGTAAAAAGAATATACTTTCTTTGTCAATGTAAATACTATTCATACCCTCTTTTGATAAAAATCAACAAATATGCCATATTACCTTCATGTAATTTCATAACATTAATATGCTTTCACATACAAACTTATGAAATATAATTTTACGTTTGCAAACAAAACATCCCAAACATTTTCTTTCAATTGTACTTAGTTCCAGTTGTAGGTACGGATTATACTTGTGCAAAAAGTCAGAATTTCTACCTTACGTGAAAATGTGGGAAATAATAATAATATATACTTAATCAATCACGCAAAACATTATTCATAATATCTAATTTGTAGGTAAATGTTTATTCTCACACACTAATATCCGACGTGGTCATTTAATGTCAAAATTTTAAGTTAAAAGGACATTAATTTCAAGCAGCCGCGTGTAGGCAATTTTCTAAAGTTAATAAAAAATGTACATTGTCGGAATACATTCGTTACCCAATCGGTTAGATGCTCCTATTTTCATTTGAATGATGTTCAAAAAAAAAATATATATTTGTTCACGAAACCTACCAGTCCATAAAATATAACACGTACACAATACTAATCTAATACACAAGAATTGCATCAACCTACATAGTGGTTTCACCAATCCAATTCACAAAAATTGACTAGAGTACAAATGACATATCCATATGAGTGTAACTCTCATTCAAAGTGCCAGACACAAGATTTGATGTTGAAGAGGAACAAGAATGACGGCTTCACATAAATTCAAAAAGGGTATATCTGCTCTCCAGCATAATTTAGTAGCATCTATTTGGCAGAGAAAAGGAAAGCACACACATTGGTTTTATATCCAAGTTTGTTTTGGTAAAAAACCTACGTTACGATATATGAAGCATCTCATGCAATGCAGAGTTAGTTGACGAAGACGTGTAGTATCATCATCATCATATAAGCTATAAAACTTTAAGTACCTAATATATCCCTATTTTAGTTTCGCCTGGAATAACAACTGGACAGACAAAAAAGCTCCAATTCTAGGTTAATACTTGATACTTTCCTCCCACAAGCTCACATGTATCTATATATTATGTACACGTTGTACACATATACGAAGATGTAACTGCCACATCCGATTATACTAAGCCCTTTTTCACATGTCTTGTAGCATAAAAAATACGGGTATATATGTATTTGCCATACATACCATACTTTTGTTCGTATGTCATAACCAGAAACGGGATTCGTGATGTACGACTTTTATTCTTGAATTTACTTTCTCCTCACAGAACCATATAGCAAATGTGATAAGATCATGGAAAGTTAAAAGCGCACTACATACCACATACATACTTGGCCAACAACTTTTTTTATGCATAAAACTCAATTTAATGCATACACAGTGACAGTCAATATACCAAATCCATGTATAGGTTATGTATATACGCATGTACTTGAAATAGTTTTAAAGAAAATAACATGACAAGACAAAGAAGAATGAAAAGAGAAATCTGCGAATTTCATAATTTTACAAACCACCACAAACTCCCTGCTGAAGATCCGTAGGGTATAATTAAGGAATTCGTTCCGTTTTTGCAATACTACTGGCTGACTTGTCCTAACTACTGATACTGTTGCTACTTGGTTGCTACCAACTTTAGTTCCTTATTCACATTTACAAAGATTCTAACGAGAAATCAAGTGAAGAATGAGCTAACTTATTTTATATGGGAATTGAATTTGGTGTATATACAGTTTTTGTTTAGATAATTCATATTATTAAGTACCGATGAAGATCGATATAGCATATTATTACAAATAAACATGTGGGTTAGTGACTAGAAAGGATACAAAAGTCCACAATAAAGGATGCTAGAGGGCCCGCTGGATAAAACAAACAGGTGGCCAACCAAAACTGTCTTTCTGTTTAGTAAAAATGTTTGCTCCAAGTCCAAGCTGCACTGAACTGCACATGCAGTATTTGTGCCCAGTGATAAATCAAAAACGCATAGAACACATAATGTGTCTGTCAATTAGTATGAGCATTGTATATTGCACTACATTAGATTTCTTCCTTCTAGGGCTGTTTTTTGTAATTTCGTATGATTGTGCTTATTTCTTTTGTTGACAGCTGTATAGCTTATGTGATTTAACATAGACACCTAAACCATGCCTAAACCTATACACTTGTCAAAGAATGAGGGTGAAGTAAAAAGGTTGTTTGTTTGACCTCATGTATTCACAATATGTACTTATTATTAGGTATATTTAATAGCTATATACTTTATATATGTCCGTATTTCATAAACCAAGTTTGTTAAAAATCAGATCAAGACAAGATTTTTCTTTCCAAATTCCTAGAGCATTCCTTTTTGTTGCGGATGATGGCAGGACACTAAGGAGCTTTACACAGCT
Source organism: Zhuqinia jingwanae (assembly GCA_027744095.1). Lineage (NCBI taxonomy): Eukaryota > Metazoa > Arthropoda > Collembola > Entomobryomorpha > Paronellidae > Zhuqinia > Zhuqinia jingwanae. Next base: position 14,010 of record JAHZNC010002529.1, on the reverse strand, counting down.
TTTCATCCACTTCTACTACTTCTCTTCTTCAATTGACCATTAATTTCTATTGCTCTCTGCTACACTTCTTAAACTAATACAGGAGGGCTATTATTACAAGTACAATGCAGTAAATAACTGTATTTATGTAGGTACACACATTCATTTCATTATACACCTACAACGCATTTATTTTGGCATAGGCATGGCATTTATGGTTAGTAGAACATAGTAGTATGGTTGGTATTGAACAAGTTTACCAACATGCCAAAAATTCTTTCCAACAACTGCCGCTCATTCAACAGAAGGGATAAAGTCTTAAAGCAACAGTCAGAAATGAAGAAAGCGATTTGCTGCGGTAGATAGAGTTAGGAGGAATGCATTGTAATGTACATATGTATATATATACATACATACACATACCTACGTATGTGGGCATGTGAAAAGAAGAAGAAAAACTCCTGTCAGATAAAATGTAGCTGGGTAGTGGAATGAAAAAGACACATAATCGGAAAGTTTTTGGAGCGTGTGGTTGTGTAACTTGTTGAGACTCATCTTTAGTATAACGAACCTGCATGTTCATCTAACAAAAAAATGTTTGTAATAGATAGAATAAGAAGGGAAAACAATGAATGAGCTATATTCTCTGTTATATTTGTAGGCTATAGAAGAAAGGCACGTTGATAAAAGAGAGTACATAGAATCTTATTTTTCTTTCTCTGATGAGAGCAGACTGAACAGGTGGATGTCCCAGCTCAGACATGCTCATAGACGAAATTTTCTCTGACCAATTGTTATATTCTTAAGTATTGCATATAAATGTATCGAAACAGACGAAAGCATATAATATTTATGTACTTTTTTCCCATTCACGTTCATTTCATATATGTAGTCATTCACAGGCTAACCAGATATATAAAGTATATATCAAGTTGCTGTCTCGCAGAAAATTGAGCTAAACATATATTATTTATCATTCCAAAGTTTAAAACTTTTCTAATAAGCTGTCAACTTGTCTTCTCTATACACGCATACGCGGGTTGTGTTCTTAATTATATTAACAGTTTTTAGTTATACAGAAGAGTGACGACTATACCTGTTTTTAAATGTTGTGTACTAATGGATATCACAAGCTGTTAGGATTTTGTTTTTGAATTTGTTTTGTTTGTTAAAATTAAAATGCTCTCGAAAAACAACCACTATCCTGCGTCCCTTCTTTTAGATACCTGTAGGACTTTGGACTTTATGGAGCATAAAAACTGCATTACTTAACATGATCTCTCTGACAAGTAAAAATTGCATGGTGTATGTAGCTCATATTATGAAAAGCATATTATCATCATCATACTTTCTTTTTCACTGACGCTTGAATATTAAAAGAAAACTCTTTCCGCTTTCATACATAATATGTGTGCACTTTTCAACTTTATATACACCACACCAAAGTAGCTGATAAAGTGAGGATTATAAAATACTTTGTGATTCTAATATGCATTATGCATAATAATACATGTTTCATGTTCATGTTGCTGTTTTTCTCTCTGTTCTACGCCCAGAGCTCAATTATTCAGAGTTGTTCAACCTTTCATGGGAAGATTATACTGGCTGTATGTTGAAAGAATACTTTATTAAACTAGTAAACCGGAAGTAACAAAAAAGCAGTATACGATATAATATAATGTCAGTGTCGATAGTTTTCAAGATTTAAAAAAAATCCAATTACGTGATGGATAATAGTGTTTTGCCACACCAGTTTACCAGTTGACTACGATCCAAACCAGTAAATCTAGTAACTGGACACTTCCATATAATGCGAAAAGTAAATACATCTATAGGTGAATCGCAGTCCAAGAAGTATTTTCATGAAGATGTGCTTTATACCTGTTTTTTGTTAAGACAAAAACAGACGGACAAAATTTCTCTCCATGTTATCATAACGTACCATAAAAACACCAGTCGGGTTTTTAATAACAATAATAACAAATAGTGATGAGCATTATACTAAAACATCCTTCCCCAACAACGGTAACAACATTTACAAGAGTTTTGTTTTTGGTTGTTGGTTGATGTAGGAAATAATTGTAAAGTACTAAAAAAAACTACCTACAGACGACAAACAATCCTGAAAGCTTGAAAATCCTAGTAAAACCCAGCAAAGTATTTAAAACATTCGGTTATATGCACGTAATACGTGCACAGTGTTGTTTCATTGTGCTGTATACATAAAAAGTATATTATGAAAGTATGGTGCACTAATTTATCTACTGTGAATGATGATGATGACGGTATTAGTACCACTGATGTGTTGTCACGCTTCTCTTTTGCCATAAAATATATAAGCTTGCGCACATTCTCATTTGCATTTTCTCCCATGTATACTATGGGCTGTTGTGTGCAAGTTGTTCGTGTAGGTTCATAAAAGACTTTGCTGACATTCATTTATAATTAATTATCACACACACACAGTGCTTCCATTATCATCATCATATAGTAGCCACCACCAAAGCTTTTAGAGCCATGTTAAACAACACCATTAGTCTTTTTACGGTTGTTTTCATATTTAGAGGAATGTAAAGCGAATGGTGATATGCTGATGAGTAGAGGAACAGTTAAAATTGTGTGTGGTATTATTATGCTTGCTTGAACACACTTAAGAAGTAGTAGTAGTAGTAGCTAGAAAACATTAAAATGTATGCATACGGGAGTAGATACCGTAGTAAGTATATTGGAATTTATTTTTTTCGGTTGTGCTACGCAAAAACGTAGAAAAGTGGTAACAATACAAGTAATCGGGCTAAATAAGTAGCGAATTTCAAGCGCCAGGAATGGAGATGTTTACAACAACTATTCACCCAATCTGGAGACATGGCTAACGTTTGACCAAGGTCATATAAGAAGGAAAAATCCATAATAATCATCGAAATATATATATACTTTATGGATACTCCCTTCTTATAGGACCTTGCGTTTGACTATTACTTGAATACATGAATACTAAATAAATGATAACATTACCGAACATTTTATTTTAATTGTGACTCATGACATTTCTGTTTGCAGACAAACAGACAAACACAAATTTCCCAAATTTCACTAGTCCATTAGGAATTCAGCCAGCAGCATGTCGTGGTGTGTTTGCATAAAAAATATCGCAACAACACAATATCCCCTACCTAGTTTGTTACGCAATAGCAACAAGAGCTTTGCTTTACACTAGTAAAAATTTATCATTTCTTATATATTTACTATTGTGTACTGTAACAAACGGGGTTTTCGTTGTGGCATTTCGAATTGATATTTATAACTATGCGCGGTTTAATACAAAATATTTCAAAACGACTTTCATGGTCTAGTTTAATTTCCTCTTATTTTTTGCTTTTTTACACTTGAGGAACAACGAAGTAAGACTACCCACATAAGTAGATAGCTATACAGTATACAGCAGTACTTGAAAAAATGTACGCATATATGACTTTGACCCAACAAAGTACTCACATGAATGTCTGAATTGTTGAAAATACGCATGCAATAAATAGTTTTTCGTTATATTATTCTATGCTTTCTCCAAATATATGCGCTTTTCCTTTTATTTTATACAGACCTAATTCACTGCCGTGGTGGTGTACTGTGATGGTCGGACAAAAGCTATGGTACGGGTTGTTTTGCAACAAATATAAATTTGTTGGGAAAAGTCGCATTCTATAACCGCAGTGTAAGCGAATTATATTAAATATATATCATATTAAATATATATGTTGTTACAGATGGGGATGTGGTTAAACTGGCGCGGTTAGTGGTGAATGCCAGTAATGCCACATGAAGCTTTTGTCTCTTATATCGCTGATCCACGAGATTTTTGCTGACTCAGCTCAAGTGAGCCCCTATCATTTTGCAATTGTATAACATTATATTCCTTTTGAATTAGGCCGTATGTTGTGTGTACGTGTATAAAGTTAAGGACAGCGGGAAAGAGAAAAAGAGAGATAGGTAGCGAGACATTTGAAGACTTAATAAAAAGTAAAACACATATTATCCTCCCTTTTTTTCTTCGTTCGCTGTTCTTGTATTAGAGTTGGATGAAACGTTGGTGGGATTGGGAAAGATATAGGAAAACATGATGTCAACAAGACAAGATAATAATTTGACATAAAAAAACACCACAAACAGACGATTAGAATACTATACATACCGTGTTTGTTCAATGCAATGCTGCCTTCATATTCTTACGCAATTGTTGATGATGAGTATTTTAATGGAATCCATACAAATGTATGATTTTTCTTGTAAATTAAATTTGATCGTTTTAGTAGATATATGTATATACATACATCCCTACCAGAACAACAACCCGCTCGAAAATGGCAAACCTCAGCAAGAATTTTATCTACAAACAGCAATAATTTGCCATGGCCATGACCCGCGAGAAGAAAAAAAGCTATTACCACTTTGAGCATCATGCATGGATAAAGTAATGTACGATATGTATATGTACATATACCTAACCTAGGTATACAAAGAGTTGTGTTGTTTCTTATTATTGTCAAAGCTGAGATAAAAGGGAACCCATTTTAATTTTCTACATGTAAACCTTCTTATTACTCTAACACCACACTGCACTACTACTGTGAAGATTTACAATTAGATTGGATGTTTCTGGATTTGCTTGCTTTTGTTGCATTACACTTGTTTATCCTCGTGAGAGTTGTTTCTTGTAAGAAATGAAATGTATGCGTAGTAAGAGAATCAAATATGGAGTATATTGGACACATATAAACTTTCTTGAAGACAGAAATTTACAACTATAAGAAGAGTATAAAAAATTTATAATGAAATTGAAAGCTGAAAAAAAACCTTCCATCTTTTCCCGATAGCGTGCCAATACGACATCTGCAAAATTGGAGAAAGATTAAATGCATTATTATTTGAGATTAGCTTTGGTGTTATATTTTGGCCAATTTTCTGCTTGATTCGGATTTGGAAGCGAAACCTTTGTTGTACGTACATATAATAACAGAGTAGCAGTATGCGTACTCTTATTACTGGGTGTCCTCATATGACATGCAAAGATTTTTCCTTCCCTTTTTCCTTTTTCCCTTCTTTTTTGGATTTGTATCTCAAGATTCTCAAGACAGATTCAAGTAAGTTACAAGTGCAGATTTGGAGTTTCTAAATGAAATCCCTACATAAAATGTCAAATACAATAGTATAGTTTCCTATACTATAGTTAGTACCATAAAATCAACCAGTAATGTGTTGTCAATTATTGTCAACCTAGGTATATACACGAAAAGAAAGTACAAGAGATTTGAGTAAGTATATAAAACTGTTTCAGTTATACAGAATTTTCCTAGGAAACTGCACTACAAGTTAGAGGGAGACTATGATGAGATGAGAAGTGTCGTGGCGAAAAGGGTAACAGAGAAGCGGCGGCAGTTAGCTGTCACCTTGACGAAAACTTCAAGTGTGTGTGTATTGGATGTATTATTATTTCCTTGTCTTAACAAGATCAGACTCTTAGACCTGTAGTGTTAGTACCAAAGTACCATTATTTACCACTACCAACAACACAGTTCACTTTTTCTTCTTCTGCTACTAGTCGCCACTCTTAACCTGATCTCACTTCAGATACGAATCTTACGTATTTTTTATACTTTTTACCTTGTTATGCTCAACTACGAAACTACACGCCTACGCCTACATCACACAACTACAACACTACTGCAAATTACAAATCCTGGGTAGTTAAGTGGGTTAAGTTAGGAGGATAAACCGGGTACGCTATAAAAATATAGTGCTGTTGAACAAAAAGCAAGTTTATAAAAAGACGGAGAAAACTTATAATTAAAGAGACAATTGCCAGCTTCTGCCAACATATTATTTAGGTGCCATTGATTGTAATGGTCAACAGAACATACAAAATAAAAACTTTATGAAAGAGAATGAATTTTGTTTTAGCCCAGATGCTGTAACTGGATCGAAAACTTTTGTTCAGGTCGAAGTAAAGCTGAAAGTATTATTACAAAGTTTTTTTTTGCGAAAGCAACCGAACAAATCTTATTTTTTATCTTACATAGTAGTTTTGTTTGAAGTTGAACAAAAATTAGCTCCAATATGTGTATAGAATGGGTTTAAAAATTTCAAGTCTTCATGCATTATCAATTTTTATTTACAGTGAAATTAAAGTGTAAACTTTTTTACGACCACACCACGTACCATGTTATGTGAAAATTTGTGTCAAAAAGCTTTGATGCACAGATAATTGCATTGCTTACCTAATGCTGGTTCCTTTTTTCCCTAATGTTTTAAAAGTACTGCCTCCACAAAAGTCGGGGTGGCTAAAAAGGAAAACCAACAAGAAATCATTGAGTTTGAATTTGGATTATAACTTTCTAAACTTAATTATTCTACTAATTTTAAATTTTAACATAACATAATCATAAAACATCGTTGCGACTTTTGCATTTAAGCAATAATGTGATTTATTTTGGTTTTTATACATTTTAAAACACATTTTGTGCTAAAATAACAATGAATAAAAAATGAATTGCCTTAAAAAGTTTTCCTAGTTCCGCTATCATAATTAAATGATATACTAGCACGGCTGCCACGTATAAAAAAAGTGTTTTCTGTACTTTATTGAAATTTACAGGAAACACATTAGAGGGGGACGACAGTACGCAAAGGAAACTGTCTGCTCAACTCATGTAGTGTCACACTTTTGCTGGAGTGAATGAAAAAATAATGGTATTAGTAAGTCTTTTCCTTTCTACAAAAAGCAAACTGTTGAATTTCTTCTAATGCTACAAAGTTTTCCATGTAGAATACCCAAACTTTAATGAGTAACGGAGGTTTCCTTTATTTACCTCGCAAAGGATGCCGACAGAAAAACTTATTTCCTTGCATTTGCAACTGAAAAAAACTTCCAATTCTCTCTACCCAAAGAACGACAAATAAGTATTCCGCTGTTCCCTCTATACAACTCTCTTTTTTTTCTAATTTGTTCCTTTAACGAAAACTTTCATATATGTATAAGTAGGTATAAGCACAATATTGTTATTCAATTATGTTAGCAATTTATTCCAAGTTGAAAATCAACAAATCAATATAAAACTGTCTCTTGAAATATTATTTGGAAAGTTGTATGTATGGGTTATCATGGGCTAATTTCATAAAGTTCTCTACGTGGTAAAAATTGTACGAAATATTGAAAGATGGCAGCGAGAGGTGTGCTATGACACTTTTATGTGTTTATTTGTTTCAAGAAACTGCAATTTGTCGTCATTATCATCGTCATCATCATCAGCAGCAGCATGTGTGTAATTTTCCTATTCATTCTCATAACAAATCGCTAAAAGACACATCACATGAATCACATCATTATTATTATCATCCAACCCAATTATTTTTTTTGGTTCACATAATATGGCAACTACATGTACATAGCCCATAACTACATATGAGTGTACTCCCTGAACTTTTGAGCTGAGACTTTTGACTTGTGTGAACAGGCTCAGTAGAAAAGTTGACTAAACATAACAATTTATTTGTCCATCCTTCTCTCTTCTCTGACACATTAAATTACTCTGTATGCTAGTCTAGTAGAAACGTTGATAGGAAGAGAGGGAGGGAGATCACTTCTTGTGTAGTAGACTACTTAAACTCATATTAATTTATTATTTCAAGTTTTCCTTTACAATCACCATCAAATCATCATCATCATTACCACTACTACTACTACCATCACCACCGCACAAGAAGGAGAGCAGGAAAAAAATAGTTTGGAAACAAGTGGAAAGAAGAAGAAGAAGACAGATTGATAAATGTGATCTTTTTTTGCTTTAGTCCACTTAATTCCTAGTCTGTTCTAGATAACAAGTGATAAATCTTGTTCAACACCAACCGAGGAGCACACAGCAGCAAGAAGAAGAGGTATCCTCATCATCAACATTAGATCAGTAGAAATCAGAGAACCACAGCATAATAATCCCAAACACGAAGAGTACATGCAAGCCTGGATGTCGTATAATATTGGCCGACAACTGATATTTGCTTTTACAAGAAGAAGAAGAAGAAGAAGGGAGAAAAAATAGGAGAGAAGATGGGTCAAAAAGTCATCAATCAGAAGAGCGTCGGAAAAAAACAAGGAGGGAAAAAAGTCTGATGCGTGTTTGTGTTGTTTGTATGCTTCTATAAATCTCTTTCGCTTCCAGCTCTTTTCTTACAGCTTCTTGGCTTTATGTAGTACATAATATGTACTATAAAATCTACTATGCATGCATGCTCGATTTGTGAGTTTTTTTTTTTGAACTTTTCATCGGCAAGAGTCACTGATGTCTACATTAAGAAGTAAAACTTATACATGCTGGTATTTTCCGCTTGACGTTCTACGCAACGCTACCTCAGAATAACAAAAAAAATTGATGATATGAAATATATTTTATACTAGCAAGCAGATAATTACTTATTTTATACACTGCCGAAAACTATTACTACTAATAGTTTATTCATATTTGTGATATACACAAGTAGCAAGGCATGTAGTAAAAAAGATAAAAATTTGCTAAAATTTCATTAGCATGTAATAGAAAAAGGCTTAAGTAGCCGGAGAATAATTCTTAAGATTGTTGCCCTCCAGGCCAGGCCCAGTTAAGCCAGCTTCCAACTACTTATATTTTTTAAATCTTTATATGTTTGCTAGTATTGATTATGTACTGTTTATATTTACTATACACTATTATAGCTGTTGATTATTACTCCACTGATGATGATCACGAAACGATGATGTTTTGAAGTGAATGCTGTTATCTATTTTCACTTACAATTAAATGCTCTCAAAGAAGACGCAAGACGCTGATGCTGGGCTGTGATGAACTGTGATGCTGATTTTCAGCTATATGTTGCATTTGCTTCTTGGAAAAAAACTTTACAACTTTGCCTCCTTCTGCTTGTAGCACTTATTATTTTACATCATCATCATCGCCTACCACCATCATCATCACCCGCCAACTCACACTTATACATTGTAACGTCTTGCATTATTTTATTTTTTTGCTATAATCACTCACTCTCCAAACAAAACAAAATAGCAATTCAAAGAGCACAACACAGTTTAGCGTGTATGTATGTATTGTAGTTTGAAGGTACCTACATATTTTTTTATGTATAAATGAAAGGATAAAAGATATCTGCAAATCTGCAACAACTGCTTTTTTCTGCCAATAATAATGTCTACACACACACACACTTGTACACGAGCCTCTGTTGGGCTGACTGCTTGACTGAGTTCTCTTTTATGTATCGGCTGCTATACTGCTGCTGCTGCTGCTTATGAGGCTACACACGACGACGAGCACCACCAAGCAAGTCTTCCAGTTCCGGCAGTTGACTTGACTCTATATACCAGAGAGAATATTGAGACAGACGCTTTTTACTCATTTTCTTTTTGTTATTTTCTCCTTTTATAATGTACAAAACTCTCTGAACACCACCACCGATATCACCAGCATAAGCTCTTTTTGCTGACTTTTTTTCTTCACTTCTTCATACAAAGACGAAATGAAGCAAAAGTGGTATGTGTGCACATGAGCTTATGACTATTATGAGCTGTACAACAGAAGAGAGACTATCATACGCATATTATGCTTTCATCACTTTTCCAGAGAGAATGAGAGCGATAATACTATGCATTAATAATGCTCACTGCTACTTACATTATTCTATTGTCAAAGGAAAAAGAAAGGACAAATAATATAAGCGGGCTAATATGGAGGATATAATGGAGTCACCCTTACACAGATACATAAGCAAACTTTACAACAAAAAATTATAAAAAATATGGAACGTGGCTTTCTTTGCAGTAGTATAGCATAAAAACTACTTTGTGTAGAAAATATATTTCATTCTACTTATCATTTTATCCCAAATATATACATGCTTTGAAAAATAAACGCAAATTAAGCATTACTTTTTTGGCATTGGGACAAGCTAAAAAAAATACTACAAATAACAAATAACCATGCTGCTATTTTATGTCGCTGTAAAGCAGTTAATTTTTTTTTGTTCCTTTGTGTGCAATGTACACACACATACATCGTACATTATTATGTAATATGCAAAGAAATAAACAGATAGATGAGGAATACATGTTGTGGACTGTGTGTGTGTGTGTGTCGTCGTTTCAGAATTTGTTCTTGACAATGCCTTTCATTCAATGCCCATCAAACACATTCATTGTGTATCGCAAAGTTGATTTTTGCATGAGTATATAACAACAAAACATTGCTTGTTGTAGTGATGGTGCTGGGGGAAGGAGTTGTAAAGATGAGAAAAAGGTAGTTTAAGTGTTCAAAAAGAGGAAAAGGAGGGAGAGAGGGGGAACAAGGAGGAGGCATTGAGGAAATATGTTTAGCTCGGGAGCTTCCTCATTCTGCCGCTGATGCTGCTGAAGAGTATTCTGTCCTAAACTCAAAGTACACACAAAAAATATCTTCGTTGTAGTAGTTCCTTTTCCCTTTTATGCACATACATACACAAATACACACGTCGTATATTTATATAAATATCCGTACATGCTTGCACTTTGCAATAAGTGAAGTTTTTTTCCTTCTTCTTTTTGGATAAGTAGTTCTGTAGCTATAGGCAGCTATGGCTGATATTATATGCCTCTTTCGTTTTTCATACTTTATGTTTATATATGAAGAAGTACACATAGTGTAGTGGGAGAAGAATGAAGAGGAAGACGGAGAAGAAAACGCAATGCAGTGTAAAAGTGAAATATTTTATGTGTATAAAAGTTTTGGCAAATAAAACGTCACGGTATAGCGTAAAATGTATAGAGAGGAAAAATAAAAGTCTGTAGTTTGCTTGTATAGAAGGTTATTGTGTGTAAAGTAAAGAAGAGGGAGAAACAAAAAAAAACATCACAATTTTTGTGCACATCAAAAAAACAAAGAGAGAGAGAGAGAGAGAGAGATTCATGCAGCATTACATGATATTCATGATATTATGATTATGTTATATTGTTGGGTGATGAGGATGATGATTCTGAAGACGTTATGTGTACAAGACGTATAGTAAACAGTACAAGCAAAGTAACCAAACAAACATATGTATATAATGCAATATGGCAAGAAGCTATTTACCAGCAAGCAGCATAATATAAAGCATAGCACAAATAAAATCACAACTAGCAACAGTGTAGGTGGCGATCTGTAACTTTATATTACCAGATTTTTTTTTATTCCAACAAACTAAAATATACATATGCATATACCGGCTAAATTGTGATTGTAGTAGTTGTGATATAGATATGTGTAGTATTCTGGTGAAAGTGTGATAATGTGATTAATGACAATGTATACGAAACCGGGATTTCAAGAAATTTGGTGTTTTAACTTTGGCGATGAAATTTGAGGGGCATATATGTTTAATTTGGGATCTATAACGCTATATAGTAGACATTCCAGTGAGAAGTGAAAGCGTAAAAAAAATTACAGTCATGTATATATATAAAGTAGGTTGACTTTGTTGTCCTACCTTTTTCTTCTTTCTTTTTTCTCATGGTTCTAACAATAATTTGAATGACTTGACCTAACTTGACTGTTTACAGGACAAGTTGGAAGAAAAGCATGCAAAAGCCAAATCCTTTGCATTACAGAAATCCATAGACACCAAAAAATCTAGACACCTACGTAACTACATACAAGTTCATACATAACTCTAAGCACTGCTTTGCACGCAAAAATTATGCATTATGCCAGAAAGTTTAGCTAGAATTAAACGCAAAATGCAAGTTAAGCATGTTGGTATATAAAGTTTAGTTTTCCTACGATACGTTGTTGATATTTTGTTAGTGAATTTTCCTCTCTCCAAATTAGGTAGCAGTGGTCACAAAGCAAGACATGGTTACATACATATTATGACGCTATGTAAAATATACATTTCGGCAACAGCAAAATACATTTATATCTTCCCAGCGCGTGTTTGTACTTACGGTATATAGCAGAACAAAAAAAAATGAAAAAAGGCAATCCAGTAGATTCCGTTTGTACACACATCACACATCCTTCCCTAAGTACATTACGGGAAGTACTGCACTGCATTTATATTATATGCCAAAAAAAACAATATGTTATCATTCTGTTGGTTTACAACAAGCTATATACAGAGCGGCAAGCTAGATACATAAAGCACATAGCAAGAAGCAAAATAGGGGGAAATCGAGAAGCTGAAAACGATAAGCTCTCTGTTTGGTATGCTTTCTGTTCTTGTGCCTTTTTATAGTCTAAAATTTCGACCACCACCACCACTGCCATTCCCACATCGAAAAACGTTCAAAGTTAAAGCATGGCCATATAAAAATACAGAACGAGCAAAGCTTACATAAGCTTCACATACTTTGTAGCATATAAAACTCGATCGACTGGTAAAAGTGCTGTGAAAATAGCTTAGAGAACAGAGAGAGAGAGGGGGGGGGAGAGTGAAAGGCAAAAGGGTTAAGCTTGGTTTTTACATTTGGGGTAGCAAATAGTTGCGAGCAAAAACACCAATAATATTATGACCTGTCACTTGAAAAAATGTAGCCACTTGTGTAGTGCATGTAGTGCTCCATTAAAAAAAGGCCCGACATGGCCAGAAGAGTAATAACATAACATAATGTTCCACTTGAAACAATTTTCATGAATACCAAAACATGCATTGATGGATTTGTAATCGGCTACATATATGCTTCAGTGCAGCGTACAACGAAACATTTTACATGGTAATTTTATTCATGATGCGATGATGCAGCATAATAGTAAATATTATTATTTCAGTGTAGTTGTTGAATTTAAATAATTTTTGCTATCAGCAAGAATATTACATACATACATGCATTTACTATAATTTCATGCAACACACGACCAATAAGATTTCGAGAAAAATGTCGTGCCAAAGAAAGTGACTATGGCAGCTTTTTACGATACAACAAAAGTGATGTGTTCGGTCTGGTGTTGGAGTACAAAATTTTAAAAGAGTTGTTCGTTGTCCCTGCCATATCGTAGCTTATCATTCAAAATTAAAAGAGGTTTTTTAAAAGCATCAGCAGGTGCACTCGTTAACCTTTTTGCTTTTCTTTCTATTTGTCCGTCAGTGTCGATATGAATGATATTTGTCTGTGTGACTTATTAATTGGAATATAAAGACACGAGCACATAAAAACTACAAAAACAAGAAAATAAACAAATTGAGCACTGAATAAATTCCAACATTTTTCAAAATTGAGGGGGCTTTCTTGATAATTTCTCTATCTGTTTATTTTGTCAACGTCTGGCATAAGACACATGGCACTTTATACATAATATATACTGCACACAATAGTACATGGGTACACAGCCACATAATTCTGGTTTTGTTTAGCAACAGCAAAAACTAACGTTTGTTTTTCTTTTCATTTTCTCCCACCTCCTCTTCAACTCCTTCTTTTGTTGCTATTCCTTCAAGTGAAAATACATCAAAACAGATTGTGATGGGATAATACACACATACACACGCACACACCTTTCTCCTGGAAATGCACAACTGTTTACATTTGTATATGTACACAAAAGGTATTAGCGTTTTGTGTTTTTTTTTGGTTTATTTTCTGGTTTAGAAAAAAATAGTATGCAGGAGCAAATAACTTTTAGCATCCTGTATGCAAAACACAAACAAAAAACCGCAAACAAGGTAGCAAGCAAAGCAGCACACTTCATTTTTTTTACATCTATAGCACATTATAATATTATATAACAATATAACAACAACTAACACTACTTCTACTCAACTCAACTTTTTTCCCATACAAAACATTTACAACCTATTAGAAAAAGTTATGCATGCAACAAAACAGCAGCAGCAGCAACAATGGAATATTTTATTACATACACTTTGTTTACATATAATACATACATACAATAATTTTTCCAGGTTATAAGTCTACATACATTTCTCTCGGATCTAGGCGATAAGCGCTCCATACCAAAATCGCTCCAAGGATCAAAATCGCTCCGT
>JAHZNC010002528.1:0-29005 GCA_027744095.1 Zhuqinia jingwanae | reverse complement strand
ACCACCAAACATCATCATTACATTATCAACAACAGCTTTGCTTCATGATGATCACAATGATGATCATCTCCACACTACTTACAAGCCGTATAAACAAGACCATTTTCATTGGATTTGCTTCAAAATAAAATAAAATGTGTGTGCCTTCTAATTCAAGTCAAGTCAGCAAGTTCTTTTTTTCTTTCTAAAAAAATTCAATGCTATTCACAATCACTCACACACATAGTTGTAGACTTTATGTTTCTACGTGCTATCACTCTCCTGTCCTGCGAGTAATCTTGTGTAATCCCTCCATGTGATTTAAAAGCTGACGAGAAGAAGAAAGATGTGATCTGTTGATGTGATGTGATTCATCCGTTAAACGCGTGTGTGTGTATGTGTGTGTGTGGTGTGTGTGTATTTCAGTAGCTGCTGGGAATTAGTTAAGTTGATTTGATTTAGAAAAGATAAAAATAAGACGAGTCATTGAAAAAAGAGAATCGAGTGGAATGTGTGTGTGTGTGCCCGTCTGCCGCATCTCTTTTGCTATTATGAAACATGTGAGATGTGTAGAGATGATAGTTTTTTTCCTTTCTGGTTAGGCTGCCGCTGCGATGCGGTGCACCAATTTGTTTGTAAAGGAAAAAGAGATTTATTATTGTTATTATTATTTACACAATGAAAAAAAGGTTCAATTGAGGGTACTGCAAGAATTTATATACGTGTATGTAACGTAACGGAATGTGTGCCTCTGTTGTGTGTATGGAAGAATCATTTACATTTTTTCTATTTCTGACGAGTAAAAAAAGGAAAGAAACAAGTTAAACCTTTAACGAACGCAATAATATGAGAAAGGGGAGAGGCTAAAAATATAAATAACATTTTAACAACGAGAAATTGTAGTGAGACGACCAACAATCTTGTTGAAGAATAAAAAAAGAGAAGAAGAGAGAGAGAATATAAGAAAGCAATGAAAAGGAAGGAAGGAAATCTGCTTTTTACACAAAAGGGAACATACAATATAAGGTTTAAAAACCTGATACGTTTTAACCATACATGTAAGTATATATGTCTCTCTTATAAACTGCCATGTATGCTGATGTAATAGTTTTATATACTTTTTCCTGTGTGTTGTGTGTCTAGTCCCAAAAAACTTGTACAGTTGGTTGGAATTTCTGGAATATTATTATAAGCGAGGGAGACATTTGAAGAAGTGAACTAAGCAGAGAGCAGCAGTAGAGAAAAAGAAGCAAAAAATGTGAGAGAAGAAGAACGAGTAAGAGAGAGAGAGAGAGAGCAGCTCAAGCTCAACTCAAACCAGGAGCAGTAAGATGTGAAGTGAACAAGCAAATGGGGAGAGGCAGTATAATAGTAGTAGTGGCAGCGGCGGCGGCAGTGGAGGTGGTGGTGGTGGTGGCTATATGGAAGTATATAGTATACAGACGGCAGTAAAAAAAACGAAGAAAATGTGAATGTTGTTGGAATTGGGAAATGGTTTCCAGAGAAGAGATTCACTTTTCTGCTGTCAGACTCAAAACCTTTCTCTTTTCTCTCTTCTTCAAAAACATTACTTCAGCAGTTGTTGTAGTAGTAGTAGTAGTATAGTTTGTAGTAGTAAAATAGTACAAGTAGATGAGTATATATGGTCAAAGGTGTAGTGGTAGTAGTAGCAATAGTAGTAGATACAGAACAAGAGCATACTTTGCTATAAATTTCGTGGAAAATACTGACGTGAAGCAAGGTTCATGCTCTCTTTCTCTTCTCTGCACCCTAACGTTATTCACTTTCATTGGAAACATTTTTTAGTAGGTATGCGCGCATCAGAGAGAGGTATCCGGCACAGTGAACAAGCAATGTTATTATTATTATATGCTTTCTCTTTTTTCCATACAGATACATATGAGTGCATATGCCATGATCATGATGATGATCATCATCATCATCTCATCTTCGTGCAAACACAACAGAACAAGTAGCATATTATACACTTATGTAAGCGGCATACAATATGTGTAGGTACATAGCTATCAGTCCGCGTCCGTGCCAGCAAAACACATTCAATTGGAATAAACATAACATGGTAAAAAAAAGGGAAACGGATAGTGTGTATATCACATAATATTGTTGTACTTTGTTGGAGAGCAAATAAAAAAACGAGAGGAGTCCATTGCGCTCGTGTGCTCATATAAAAACTGACACTGTATATGGTATATAGTCAAGTTGTAGAATATACCCATGTTTTGAAAACGGAAGAGGAAGGTTATACGGTACTTTTGGTAAAATCAGAAAAAAAATATGATGGGAAAGTGTTTGTAAATTGGCGTATTATACGGAACGAGAGAATCCTACCAAATCCTCTCTGATGGTTCTTCTGAAGTCAGGTGTTTGTGTTGTGTAGTGTATGTACAAAACATGACAACATATCATCATCATGATTATCATAATTACATTCCATTACAACACCAGGTTAAATACTTTTAGCAAAATGGCCTCATAAAATTCAATACTATTGTTTTTTTGTGAGGTTTAACTTTGAAGAGAATCGTGATACAAGCATATTATATGATGGGATGTAATATTTTTTCCCCCAATATTTTAAGAAACCTGCAGAAAAAAAACAGATGGTACTTTTGGCTAGTGTTTTTGTCTGATTTAACAACATGCTTTTTTACATTTGTAGTGCAAGAAAGGTTAAAGGAAAATACATAAACATTTTCTTTTAAATCCTGTCGTTTTAGACAAAAAAAATCCCAGTAAAAAGTGAGAGATAATCTTGAGCTTGGTTGTGTTTATATTTTTCCACTGCCAAATCCACAAATCACACCAACAACATGAGTATAGTTTATTTTATCGTCAGCATGAAATACTGTATGGGAGAGCATCAATTAATTGCGACTGCATGGCACTAATTTATATTTCAACAGGAAACATACGCGAGCGTNGCATCAATTAATTGCGACTGCATGGCACTAATTTATATTTCAACAGGAAACATACGCGAGCGTTTAATATTTAATGTATTACGGAGCTTTACCAAAATACATGCAGCGACATTCATAATTGATTCTCCGTTTGTTCGTCACAGGTTAATAATTAATCCGCTTTTCTGGCTTCGTGTGTGTGCATTATTTCCCATTTCACTTTATTTACATTTTCCCAACAAATTTAAAAGCTGAAGTATGCTGAACAATCCCATTAAATAAAAGCCATAATACTATACAAGTAACATAATAATAATGTATAGATGAGCAGCACACAAAGGAATAGTGTCAAGTAAAGTTATTTCCCCGTCAAGTTTGACAGCAAAGTCAGTGGAAAGATTTGAAAAAAAAGTAAAACAACTTTTGTCACGTATTTTATCATCCTGTGAGTGCATATCAACTTGATTAGATCATCAATCAAGTTAAAAGCCGCATTATGTAAAATCTATTAAAAATAATTAGGCACATATATATATAAGCCTTCCACTTATATCAAAGAAGAATGTGGATATTAGTAAAGTAAATGGACTTGTTGAGCTTTGACCTCGCCTCTCTCTCTCTCTCTCCCTGACATTTTGTATGAAAGTGATATCGAAAAAAACGGACGATGCTCAAATCACATCAACATTATTTTGAAAGATGCATGTTTCGATAGAGATGCGGTAACTCGTAATCATCATCATCAATTTCACCCAACACACAAATCAACAAAAGTTTTTTTTGCTACAATATCAATAAGTTTTACGAGTTTCACTTTATGTGTATTTTGGATACCTATGTAATATGCTGCTGGATTGCAAATGCATGTAACTCTTGTACATATCTACTCGCCCAATAAGTGCAATATGATGATGTTCTTTTTTGGCTCTGCTGCCAAGTTCCCACTTACGCACACACACACACACCACCACCATATATATACATTCATATACCACCACTACTTCTTTTTACAAAAATGACATTTTTATGTAGCACAGCACACCATCGCATCGTCGTCATCATCATCATCAACACAAGCAAACATTCAGCTGGTGGTGCTAGATGCTGACTGAACATTAAAAAGATTTTTGCCATAACTATCGCTATAGCTTTGTCTAAAATGTAAAGTTTTTATCACTTGTAAATTTATATATACATACATATCTTTTTATTTGTTTTTGCGCTGTGAACATATAAAATCTATTATAGATTAGGTAGTTTACTTTGCGCACTAATACAGAATTCAATATATTTTTTTAGTAAACGAGCTTATATGTCCTTGCAAAAAGCCGTTTTTTATACTATTAATGATTTTCATGAGATATTCATGCATGCAAATTTTAATTCGATTTTAAGTGATTGAGGAAAAAGTATACAAAAATATGCCACTTTAAATTTCACATTTACAATATTTTTTATATTATTATTATTATTACTACAGTAGTATATACAGTATATAGTTTTGTAGTAGCACATATTATAATATTAAAAGTAATTTATTAGGCAACATAACATCATGATGCAGGGTAGTAGTTATATTATATTCCTTGAATTTTCTTCTTCTACTACTCCTGTGTGTGTTCAATGTTCACTTTAAAAAAAAAATCTTATCATCATAATAAAATCATGCATATTTCTGCTGATTACACACATGCGGTTGCGGTAGGTAGAACTTGAAAACTGTTTTAAACAGTTTCAATTTATTCATACAGAAAACGACCACTATAGTACTTACTGCGTGTAGACTGTAAGCACCTACTAAAAATTATATAGCATTATTAAAGTAGGTAGGTATATCATCATCATACATTACACTCGATTTATATAAAAATGTGGATAAGATGAATTGAATGATTTTCGTTCGTGCTATGCCGTTTTGATTATTCTGCTGGCACAGGTTTGACTACTACTGCTGTGCTTTTATATATACTGCAAAGGACGAAAATGAGTGAGAGAGAACATTCTCAACAGAAAGTGATGATGATAAAGGATAGGCATATAATTTCGTTCATTCATATCATAAGAGAACTTTATACACTTGCTGAAATATTTTATATATTTTTTTTTGCAATCGCTGTGAAAACGCATATATGCAGTATTATATAGTTGCTGTGTTGGGTACTCGTACATTTTATTATTATTATTTGTTCAAGAGTTGTTGTTGTAGAAAAATATCAAAATGCATTTATTCGCTACATATATACTTTTTTTGTAAAAAATAAAATAAAATACACAAAATTGTCTGTGACTGATTGTGATTATGAATACTTACATGCTTATGCGTTGTTCTGTTGTGAGAAAAGGTTGTTGCTACGATTATTTATTTATTTATTTGTGTACAGTAAAGCCTTCTTCTAACATAACGGCAAAAATATATATCTTTGCAAAACTTTTAGCGCAAACAAGAACGCAGCAAACGCAAGAAAGTTTAGCGTAAGAAGAAAAAAAAAGATGAAATAATATAAGAATTTCTTTTGCAGAAAAAAAAAGTTTTATTTATTTTTGTTGCATGTTGATAGTTCTTCTGTTGTTATATTCCCTTTATTCCCATTTTCTTTTTGCTGGAGTTCCCAGTTTGCGGAACAGTTTAGTTTGCCCAGCCTACCGTAACACCATTACTGTACGCTTACGTTGGTATTGTATGAATGTATGTAAGTACATATATAGCTGCCTCATGCTGTGTTTTGTAAGTGGCACACATAATCGAATCAATTGCTTGAAAAGAAGAAAATTGTAATCTTTTTTTTTATATGGGAGAATTTTTTTTTCAATGAGTTGAGTTTTGCTATCTTTAAAGGCAGCTGACGTTGTTATTGTGAAGTGACGTAACTGTGCACAATGCATTGCACATTGCTCATAGATGCACACTACTGGGTGTATACAGTGAATGTTTATTCTCCTGTGCGTTGAATCATTTCACTCATAAAATAAAATCATGAAAGTAGTAGTTACACGCGTAATATTATATGGAAGGGTATATAGGGTCGGTTGCATGAATGGTGGCGGCAGTATATTTCATGGATATAATAAAAATGTTAATGAATGAATAAGGAAATAGTAATCAAGTACGAAAAAATTGAGAGTTGTGCAGTGGTGGTTGGATTGTAGATTTTTTTTTGGGTGACTAACAGAAAGGAGTAGTAGAAAAAAGGATGAGATTTGCCAAGCCCGAGGGGGAGACGGGAAAAAAATCTAGATTGGATTATAGCATTGAAAGAAGAAAGGTTCCCACAACAATGCATGCTGCTCACAGGCAATCAGCTAAGGGCAGCATTATGATATATTTTGTAGGCGTCACTATTATTATTTATTTTGGTATTTTTTGATATACACAGTCCATAATAATAGGATAGAGCAAAAATTAATGTGGTCCTCTATATACAAGAAAAAGGAAATAATAAGTAGAGAGAGATTGGTAGCTTTTTAAAAGAAGGACATATAATATTATTTTTTGTCCGCTCATATAGCTTACATAAGCACTCCACCATAAGCAATGCAGAAAACACGACGACGGACGATATTTTTTTTATTTTGTGTTTTTATATCAACATTAAATCTACTCTTTTTATTTAACTGTCTCCTCAACATTGTTAGAGAACAAAAATAAACGATGACTGGTAGTTGGCGATGGGATGATAATGATGGTTTGTGTTTTGTATAGCAGCAGTAGTGGGAGCAGAAAGCATGAAAGAAACATAATCGATATCCTATTATGCATTACGAATGACGTATGAGACAAACAACCACACGCACACACACCATCATCAGTTCACCAACCACTGCCGAGTGCCGACGTGTCACTTCATTTCACATATTTTTTGTCATACATTCATTTGAACAAATATGTGTGTGTGTATATATTATTATTGTAGTAGTAATCGTCGTATCGTCATTATTACTTTGGTGGTGTATCATCATCAAAAACGCGACGACAACAAGAAAGAAGCTACAACATCAGTATTGTTGCAAATAGTTGTAATAATAGAAGATTTCACCACACCACCGTCGTCGTCATCGTCACCACAATAATAACATAAGCCTCGGTTTGTATTTAAGCAGTAGACAAAAGAGCCAGGAAGTAAACTCATTTTTGGTTAAGCAACTCATGTGTGTAGTCGTAGATTGTGAAATTTGTGAAGTAAAACACTTATTCATTTTTTGTACACAAATATGCGTAAGAACACAAAAAAATTCTTCCTGGAGAAACCAAAACATGATGATAGTTTAAAAAATAGATAGGTGCATGCTTTTTTGTGAGAAAAGTTTACTTTTCATTACAGCTCATTTTAATTGCATGTTACATTTATAGACATACATATACTTCTTTTGATTATTTGCTGCTGGTTATACAAATGGTAACGCAGCTTATTATGTCACTTTCATGCATACGCCTTGTCATTTTCATGTCTGCTTATTCGCTCTTTGTTTCTCCGCTAAATACACTTCTCATGTCAGATGACGGCAGAAGTGTATAGTGAAGAGGAGAAAAAAATGCATGTAGGTGTACTTGTGTTGTAACGAAAGATGTCTAAATGTAAATATAAGTGGGAGTTTTGCTGCTCAGAATCCATTTTGCATGTTTGCTGTGCACGTTTCTACCAAAAATAGTGCTTCCAGCCAAACATGCATGCACACTCAAGGTGTTTCTTTTTTTGCGATGATGGCTATTTGATTATGATAATTATCACACGAGAGAGTGGGATTAAATACACATTTTTAGTAAATTTTGATGGATACTGGGCGAATCTTTTTAATGGGGCATCATGATACGGCATTCTAGAACCAAAATCAGTGAATAAGAAATATGAAAGCTGCATATAGCATAGGTACGAATTGTACAAAAAAACGATTTCTATTCTTTTGTGATCTCAGCAAAATAAAATGCTCTTTGAATTTAATTAGCGGATTAGCATAAAGACAGAGAAGAGATCTTCCTTCATGAGAAAAAGAATTGTGTCAAGGTGAAGTGGTATGCACGAAACACTCACGCAAGCACACATTATAATGCTCCACTTTTGATTTCAATGGAGTGTTTTATTTTTATTGTATAGATATTTTCAGAGAGTGGAAATGTACGCATATTATTGACTGCATAGGAAAAAATGGAGTTTGTTTTTATTATTTTTTGGTTTTTTAAAAAATGTTCATTTCATGCTATAACACTACCAATGCATATTAAAAAAAGAAGAGAAATACATAAACCTTTATTGTTTTAGTCAAAGAGTGTACTTCTCACCGATATGGATCATAAATGCTTTGTTCCTATTTTTTGCACTGGGAAGAAACAACGACGAGTAACGAGTGGATTGTTTTTATAAATATTATAAAGTGTTTACACATTCACGTGCTTGTTGTACTTTTCAAAGTTTGAACATGAGGAACGTGAGTTTACACTTTACACTGAAATGTACCGTTTTCTGTAATATATATGCCGTGTGTGCATTGTAGTAGTAGTAGCAGCAGCAGAAGCAGAAGAAGAAGAAGTAATGAACTTGTACTTGAAAAATTATGAAAAGGAAAAGCGTGGGAGTACAAGCATAATTAATGTGATTTTTATTACGATACACCTATTTCAGTGTAGGCATTTTTTCAGTCGCATATGAAAAATAATATTTTCTATCTCTGCTTGGTTGAGCTTTATGCCTATTAACTATCTACTCGAGTAGTTGTATGTATGTCTTTACTACTGGCACTGCACTAGCACGTTGTCGACAGACGACTTATTTTTACCAACACAAGAATTTCTTTGCACACTTTCAAGCTCACAAAATATACATATATAAGTCGTAGAAAATCGTGCTCGCCAATAAATTAAAATTCGCGTGTCAAGTTTTTTGTGAAACTTTTTCCTCCAAAAATTTATACACTTTTTCGTGTGTGTGTGTGTGAGAGATATGCCAGAGATTTTATTTTTTAAAGAACAAAAATACATATTAAAAAGATCATTGAAAGTAGTAGCGCTGCTACTGCTGCTGCAGTGAATTTTTGACTTGAAGTATTGATTTTACTCTTACACACAACACACACTCTTATGTACTTAACTAAGCATTTTTTTGTATACCCTTCTCACTTCTCGTCGACCAATGATGACAAGTACCATTTTTTTATAATCCCTGATGGGAAATTATTTGCTGCTTTTGAGAGTAGCTATAGTACAAGAATCACAATAACAAACATTTTAAAAGTATTTTCCCGTCAGCATCGATCAGTTTTTTTTTATCGCTATGTATGTATACAACCCAAAAAAAACTGCTCCTTAAGAATTCATATATATCTGACTTGACATTTTACCTGAAATAACATTACATTATTATTATTTCAGCCCGGCAATGAGTTACGCAAGCTATTTTTTTTAATAAAGAGAGAGAGAGAGATATCAAAACAGCCTATAGCAAATTTGTTTCATTTTTTTGTTCACTTACCTATATTCTCTGGGCATATAATATGTATAACATACATACATACATACATATACAGTGACATATAGTGTCACAATCACAAAAGAAGCCAACAAAACTGTGCAGTGTAGTAATAACAAAAAAGGTGTAGTGTATGTGTATAACAATAATATATTATTATACTCTTTTCAAAGCCTTTTCCTGTGTTGTATTGTATTTATTTGCCCCAGTAGGAAAAAATGCCGGGTGCCGAGTGTTTTTTCTCGCTTTCCTCTATGCTCTAGTTCCCTCAATTGTTTAATAATACATCTCTCTCTCTCTTTCTCTCTGGAGCTACAAAGACACGATGTTTATAGTGTTAACAATGACAAAATAAAACTATACTATTCATGCGATTTTTTTTTTCACAAAGAAAAACTTAGAGAATGACAAAGGAATAGCTAGCTATTACTGTTCCTCTTGTTGATTTGATGACTACAAGGAAGATGAAGATGGTGACAATGATGATGTTGTTTTTAAGTATTTTTGTTTCAATGAAGCCCTAAATCATTTGCTTATTTTTGCCTAATATAATTTTTCTCATATTTTTTTTCTCTTTTTCTAACTACATATATTTTATTCTCACTCTCTCGCTCTGTCAACTTTTTTTTTTCGCTAATATAATATACATTGATACCGCACCATATTATCATTTTATTTTTTATACTTAATATGCTACATACGCCATGGGATATTTATTATAACATGGTTTTGTTGAGGAGGAGACTGAGTGGAGTTACACTACATTACATTTTGGAACTAGACTATACCACTGACACTACCATCACCAGTGCTGCTGCTACTTCTGTTACGTTACGAGACGATGACGACGAGTGCTTTGCTGCTGCTGCTACTGCTTCTGCTACACCAGGAGAGTTTGAGTAGCAGAGCAGAGAACACAGGAGCAAATTACAACTTGAGTGACACTTAACTTTGTGCTTTGTGTCAAGTGGTGAAGGCCCACTTGTAATGCCAACTTTTTTCCCCAATGTGAGTTTTCCCTTTTCTTCTTCTCTATCTTCGTATTCAACTTCTCTCACAACATGCATATATATACTTATTATAGGTATGTTGTATGTCTCTTCTCTATGTCTGTCGTACATACGGAATACTCACTCCTTCTGTGAATAGTGACAAACTACTTACTTAACTATAAACCCATATTGCCAAAAGTAGGTGTGTGTGAGTATACCTACTTTATATACTGAAATATACCTAAATATGTTTATACAGATTTCTCTCTCTCTCTCTCTCTCTCTCTCTCTTCTTTTTCTTACTAACTCAGTTAAAGTCTTCATCTCGCTATCTGAGTAACGTGTGTGTATATCTGCACTTATGTTGGGAGAACATTTCGATTCAGTATACTTTTTCCATATTATTTTCTCTCATCTTTTTTTCTTCTTCTTTGACCCATACCACTACTACATGAAAAAACATGCTTGATACAAAATTCAAGTCTCTGTATGTGCATACACACCATATGCATATTTATATTTGTATTATGAACGTACCTATATATAAAATATCATGTGTAGAAAGAGTAGCATTCATTTTGTACATTATTTCTCTTTTTTCCTCTATTTTCCTGGTTTGTTCTATTCTCCTCGACCCATTTATTTTTGTGCCGATGAAAACGGCATAAGCAGCATAGCACAGTAGTAGTAGTAGTAGCAGCAGCGTAGCAGTGGAACTAGTAGAACTGGCTACAAGGGAGTTAAAGAGAAAGGAAAAGAAGCAGCACGGCACACACACACACACGACGACGACAAACAAGCTCAGCATAACTCTGCTTCCCCAAAAAAAACGGAGAGAGAAAAATCTTCCATATATTGCTACGTTGTTGTGAGTTGAGCTGAACTGAATGTATTATACACAGCAGTTGTTTAGCTATGTAGCTGCCGAGTTGAGCCCTATTACCCGCACTTGTCTCTCTCAGAGCAGCAGAGTTTTTTTTTGTTTTGTGTGACTATTTGTTCTGTTCTTTCTCCATTTATTATTCCTTCCTATTTCTTTCTCTTTCGGTGTATATATGTATAATATGTGTGTGTTTCTCTCTCTCTTCTTCTTTCTCACAAAACTATTTTGTCTTGTTTTTCTCCTATTATCCTCTCGTCGTTGTGTTTCGTGTGTGTACATTATGAATGTAATACATTCTTTTGTTGAACTACTTTTTCCGGTTTTACAATAACAATACATATTATTTTTCGCTCTTTTTTCTCTCTCTCCAAAATTTGTTGTACACAGAGTGGGAGAGAGAGAGAGTGAGAAAAGTAAAGAGCAGGACATCCAAGGGTATATTTATGACATTTTATATGCTCATTTCATACAGTTTAGTGGGGAGAATGAAACACAAGAAAAAGTAGCAACGCGATCCAATTTTTATCGAACTTGTTGAAGTAAGAACAGGAGCACTCACATACATTTATGGACATATATATATTTCTATATGTGTATCTGCATGTAGTATATAAAGTACACAATAAACTGGAATATGTATCTTATCGAAATATGCTCATATCCGTCGTGTAAAGGGCATTCTTGAGTAGTAGCGTAAAAAAGGGCATTATTATGACAGTCTTGTGGGAACAAGAATATATTGTATGTCATGCATTACACGAAAAAAATAAAATAAATTGAGTTTCATTCCAATTTCAACTCCTTTTATTGTCCTCTCACTGGTCGTTTTGCATAATTCTGCTGGAGACAGAGAGAAGAAGGAAAAAAAAATATGCAATCATTTTGTATGGCGGGCGACAAGAGGACAAAATAATATAGTACACACACATGCATACCCAGGTATACATACATAGGTAATATACTATTATGTCGTCGGTCTCCACCTCATTCTGCAATAAATATTGGTTCTATTTTTTATTATGTATATTTCTTTAAAGTTTTCCTTTGAGCATGAAAATCAAAATTGCTTTGCTCAATACAGCACTACTGCTACAACGACTACCAGAAATTGAAGAGTTGACCTTCATTTATCCTTTATCCACTATGCAATTTTTTGTTCATTATTTGCTCATATAATAATGTATACAATTGATACCTAGAGATGCGCACATGTGTACGTGTACATGTAATTATCATGTTTTCTTTATAAAATATTTGCAAGGTTAAGCAGAGAATATAAAAGACATTATTATATACATATATAAGAATTTTAATTATTGGCTATGTATATAATCTATTTCGAAACATTCTCTATATTTTATAAAAGCAAGCTTTTGTAGCTACAATGTACCTACCTACCTATTGTTATGTACATGATTTATCCAACCAAAAGGAATAAAATACGAGAAAATTATTACATGCTTTTGCAATTTGATATTGTGATGTCCCTGATCCTTAAGCAATAATACGATGTGTCTTATTATCTCTTTCGCATTTTCTTTGTGTGAGGAGTAAAAGTTTCTCCGTCTTCGCTTGCAAGAAGCCTAAAGAAGAAAAAAGAACAAAATAGCCTGTTGCCACATATTTATCACGCACAAGCCACGAAGCTCGCAAATCTAAAATGTTATGGATCACACGATCTCTCACTCTTTTTCTGCTGCTGGAAGTATACTACTTTCAACAAACTTTACGATTATTGCTTTTGTAAAAGCATCATACACTAACTAAGCGCAACGCTTATGCAACATAACAAGAAATCCGCATACATATCCGCGTGAATGGATGATGATGATGAAGATAATACGTTGGATTACGTCTACTTGGGTCCGATGTAATGGTAAGACGTGATGAATGACGTCAGTCACTTATTGCCATATACATTATACCTAAAACATCCAAGAACTTTTGTAGTTGCGAAATGGTAATAGTGACGCAGTTTCTTAAAAACTGAGGAGTCAAGTTCCAAAACTCAACAATAAAATGGCATTGCAACTTGTACTTTTTAGCATAAAGACAGTGAATGTTTGGCGTGGTATAAATAATAATATATAATGGTAATGATTGACAATGACACCACATGTACTGAGCCGCGTTGCTCAGATTTTCCGTATGATGTCAAGACAAATCACACAAAAAAATATCCACAAGTTAGCTTTCCACATTGTGATTTGTGAATAGGCAAGCAAACAAGTAAAACAATAACAGACTTTACTTTTGAGTGACTGATTGCAAGTTGAATAATATTTTTTTTTATCCATTAGGATTTTACTTACTTTTTTGACTACTTGCTTTTCATTATTATTATTACTTGGAAGAGTACATAATATGGAAATAGAATGGAAATCCCTTATAATAAATCTGTATTCCTTTAGAAAGATAATAGATTAGAATATGTAGGTCTAGATAATTTATCTGCGTGTGTATCTCATGATACAAAATATGGTCAATAATATTTTGTCGATTTTGTATAATATATTTGGTAGCGACAATGAGGATACTCTGCAACCAATAAGTAGTATACCTACTGTCTATACCAACAAGGTACAAAAACGATATAATGTTGTGGTATATTATGTTCCATTATGTTTTTTTACTAATCCAGAACAGAAATGAATAAATCGCGAAAAAAACTGTATTGATGTCATGTCATCAACACACAACCAACCCAAAAAAGCTTACACAAAGTTAAATATTATAATAGGTACGTATGTAGTATGTAATGTGCAATACTATTATGTGGCTTTTGCATGTCTAAAAAAACGAAACCTCACTCACTATTCCACCACCACCACCACCATTATTATTAGACCAGACCATCACCCCCACCATCATCACTGTATACTATATAGCATCGTATTTTTTCTTTTTCTATAATTCTGGTGGTGGTGTATTGCTGCTGCTGCTGCTCTTTTTGCTCTTTTTCATATTTATTAGCCTCCGTCTGGAAAATAAATGCGCATATAGGTGTATAGCATACATTTTAGTTGGTCTAGTACAACAAAGACGAATTGCTGCACTCTTTTGACTGCACACATACGGTCTAATAATAATGGGGTCATGGAAAAAAATAAGCTGGCCAAACCGAGCTATGAAGGTGTAGGTATTACTCACTTGAAACCATCACATGCATTCATTATCTTGTGTGGTGTGTGGTGGTGGGCGAAATGCTATATATTATGAAGTGCAGTAAGTGTGCAAAACATTGGGGCAACTTGTGACGCCTTATATACTCGTAAAATGAACTAGTTATGGACAAGAAAAAAATATTAAACTTTGTATTCAAGTAAAAAAAAATATTGAACCAAATAATTATTATGCACCACCATCACCACTTTTTTTGTAAGTATATTTATCGGAAAAAACAGATGGTTGTCGTTGTACATTCAGCCGTCGCTTTTTCTGCGTTGTTGAAAGTGTAAATAAATGAAAAAATATGATTTTTATCAAAATACGAAAAAAT
The DNA here is from genome assembly GCA_027744095.1 of Zhuqinia jingwanae. Lineage (NCBI taxonomy): Eukaryota > Metazoa > Arthropoda > Collembola > Entomobryomorpha > Paronellidae > Zhuqinia > Zhuqinia jingwanae. The sequence continues at coordinate 14,273 of JAHZNC010002528.1, read as the reverse complement.
GGCAATATATGCTTATTTGACCCACAATAAAAGAAATATATCGAGTCCGAATTGAACAGTCCTGCAGCTAGCAGTTGTTGTAGCAGTACTATTACTACCACCACCACCACCACAACAACAAAAACTCAACACTTTCAAAAATGCACGCAAATATAAACCTCCACCAGACATAAAAGTATTTTGTCGTGAACAGTTGAAATATGGCATTTGCCCTGAGAGTTTCTTATTCGGTATAATATAATAGCAACATGAACAGCAGAACAACATATGTAACATAATAATAATATAGGCAGAAAAAATTATTGTTGTTTGTTGTTGTTGTGTGCTTCGCTGGGCTGCAGGAGTCCCTTTAATTTATGAATGCTTTGCCATTGCCATTTGGCATATACATGCACGCCATTTTACTCTGTATATTATGCATGCTTATCTATGTATACGCATATTCATAGGTGCTTACTACTCAATAAGTTTTGTTTATACACACACACACACATCATGGCTAATTTGGTTTTACGATGGGATATATATTATAAGCTCTATAATATTTATAATGATATTCTTAAACAAAAAGGAAATACACACAAAAAAATACACACACTTGGTTTATTGTTGCTTAATATTAACAAATAATAAGTTGTGTGGCGAAGACAAAAGCAAATAAAAACGTTAATGAGTCTCTCTCTCTTTCAGTTGCTTTTTTGCTAGTGCCTCTTTCGATCTGTTGAAAATACAAATGTAAGTATTTCAAACATATATTGCAACAATAATCATTTTTGTTAAAAGGGGAAGAAGTGAGCACAACTACGACAGAGCGTGCAAACGCAACCGAAACAAAATAAATTATGAATGTTTTGTGTGGCTTTTATTATATCTGTTCACAGTTCGCACTCTTGTGCGTACGTATCACCTTTTTTTTAATAATCGATAATTTTTGTTGATTTAAACACTTGTAATAATCTATACACAAAAATCAGAGAATAAAGATTCGCGTTTGAAGTTTTTACACGTGCAAAATGCCAAGCTTAATCGAAATGTACACAAAAAAATAAAATCTATTACCATTATCATCATCGTCATCTTTTTTTTTGACTGAAAATGCAGTTCATTCACAGTCGTAGTGCCAGAGAGAGAGAGAAAAAAAAGATTATTATCGCCTATTATATATTCACATTGATAAATTTTTAACAAAGTGCTACATGGCGTTTCCTCTCTCTGGCACATACAAAAAAAATATCTATAACTCAAGTCGTATTTACATATATCCACTTGTTATACACACACACTACATTTTTTTTACAATAAATTCTTAGAACCACTACGACGTTTGTGCTGCTCTGATCATTCATTTGATGTGCTCGCTCGTGTGCCCACGCATCGTTCAAGGTATATTTCTACTACACACAGCAGAAAAAAATAGTATTCATTTTAACATTTTGTTTTTTTGTAAGTTGTATATATAAAAAGAATAGTAACAACAGAAAGGATGTTATTCCTCACGATGTTGATGATGATGGTAATGACGATGATGACTGTGAATAAAGCAAAAACTTTCCAATTTTGGGTCTCTCCCATTGTATTTTAAATCGAATCTTCCCTTAAAATCTCTCCTTGTTCTGGTCAAATTTCGTATACTCAAAAAAAATTATTATTTTATGCCACTATATTTGCTATCCCACCACCAGCGCAGCAGTAGTACCACCACAACATCATAATCATCATCAACAACATTACACACCAAAAAAAACTTTGTAGTAGTAATAAAATAGTAGTGTGTATGTGGAGACCAGCGGCAATGGTTCTCTGTTCTGTTTGTAGAGTTTTTTTTGTATTTGTATCGTAGAAGAGCGGGGCATTATATTGTAATAATAATAATAATAAGTGAATAAAAAGCCTTGAGGCTACGTTCAATGAAACATGAGAATGTTAAATACTCGTCGTGTGACACAGAGAGAGAGAGAGAAAGAGAAGAGCAACAATATGTACATGTATGTGTTTACGTGTAGTAGTTACACACATATGTAACGTCGTTGACGAAACAAAACACACACACACACACAATAATCATAATCATCAACATCATCAAGTCAAAAAAGGCCTTGAAGTTTTGTACTCTTGTCTCTATCTCTCTGGTAATATGCCACATTATAATAGGTTGATATGGTGATCATGCTGCTGCTGATGATGATGATGATGAGCTGGTTTGCTTGATTTTGGTTTTAGAACACAGTCTTTAACTTTAACAACTGATCATCATCATACTCAATCTCAATTCTCATTGATAAAACGTAGAATGTGATCATGATGATGATATGATGATGAATCTTGTTTTTTTTTAAGTTGATAACTCTTGTGCTGCTGCAGCTAACAGCAATGAAAAATGTCATGCTGATGATTTACGTTGTATGCTATCATCACGGCATATATAAAAGTATGTATGCTCCACAACACTAATAATTACTTTTGGCACTTTATTGTGCCTTTCAGTCACTCATTTATTCAGTGATCACTACCATCGTCAATACATTTAACTTGGTACGGCGGCCGTTGGGATTGTCAAAAAAAAAATTAACTGCGTTCAACACAAAATGTTAGTGGTGCAGGACTGCAATAAATTATAATTTGCAACAGTATTATATATTATTACATGTATGTAGGTATCTATATTGGTGAGCATATATGTTTAAATTTTTGTGCCCTGCCAGCAAGCCAATTTGCAAAAATGATTCGTTTGAAGCGGCTGTTCCTTTGTGTCCGCCTTGTGATAATAAATTGTAATTTGCAGTGGTAATAATAATAGTCATAACAGTACTGAAATTGATGTTTTTTTTGCAAAGCTAAAATTTCAAAAAAATATTTTTATGAACATTAATATAAAGTTATATGACAATATATATATATATCATGCTTAATTTTTGTTTAGAAATGTTTTTGTAGATGATTATCATCATTTTAAATAAAAAACAATAAAAAGGAAGGGAAAAAGATTTGACTGATTATTAGGGTGTAATTAAGTCAATACGTAACAGTTTAAAAAACGTATGGAAATAAACAAGGGGCGCACATGGAATATGAATCTCTTCCTACTTACTACACGCTGCTAGTAGTAGTAAACTGTGTGCTTCTTTATATCCTTCTACCCTATCGGCCCAACTAGTTACAGATTTTTTTATTCGTTTTGTGGCCAGAAGCGATGAAAAGGACCAAAAGGCTAAACTAAAAAAAATACAACAACATGCAAACCACTACTCTTGTTTGTAAGTAAATTAAGTGTATTTTGCTAAAAGGAACGTAGGTATATGTAGTGGCGGCTCAAAAACTGTGCGGTATTTTTTTTCAGGCCTCTGGTAATCGCGGTATTACTATTACTACAACCACTACAAATATAAGCAAGCAAGCTTACTTTTACTACTTCTAAGGCAACCACCTACAATAAGTAATTTATTTGCTTACTTTTGGTAAATAAAGCACTTTTCAAAGTGTGCGTGTATTATGGGTGACCATTACTATTACATATGGGAAGATTGGGATAATTGTTTCGCTATTATTTTTTTTTGTAAGTGATGTAAAATGAGATGAGAACGCAAATGGGAATACTACAAAAGGTTTTGTATTACCTGGCTATTATTTATTTAAATAAATAACCATATTTTAAGTAAATATGTTAGAAAATAAACAATAATACGTATAGGTACATGAATGTTTTGAGTGGTAGAGGTAGGGATAAGTGCGAGTAGCCACTCCCAAAAGAGCATAACGCGATTTTTGGTTGCATATTAACTATAAAAGAACTTATTGGTATACTCATCCTCATATTTTTCCACACTGCAGCTGTTACAGAACTACACACCATCACCACAGTAACAATAATCAGCAGAAAGAAGAGTATGTGGTGATGATGGGCGAGAGCCTTTTTTTGTTGATTGTTTGTTCAACATGATTTTGATGAAACTGAAAGGTGGAAGGTGAACTTGTGATCAAAGTCAGAGATGTAAAGTTACCATAAAGTAATTAGTTATATTATATGAAGAAGGAAAAAATCTGTTTTGTAGGTTTTCAATATAGGAAGCGGCTAGATTAAAATATTTTTTATTATTTATTTTCTAGGTATGCTACGTAGTTCGTATGTATGAAATTTGTAACCTGATAGCTTTTTTGTTGATTGATTTGATAAAATATAATATATATAAAGAATAATGCCAATTGCATACAAAAGCAGTAACATTAATTTGTTTTTTTTTTGGGTGTATTACATTTTCACATTTTTTTTAATGAAATGGGGTTTGGTTTGGCTGGCACTCGATGATATGATGATGAACTTTGACGGACGCACACACATACACAAGTGTTCTCAATCAGCAGCATAGATCATACATTGATGAAATTTTGTTTATTGTTTCTCTTCCAATAAAAATATATCAATTTTTTGGCTGCTGCTGTTGCTGCTAAAGAAAAATATGTTTATGGTTTTGCGTGTGGGGATTTCTGAAGGATCGTCATAAAAATATTTTCGCAGTAAGAGTAGACACACGTAGCCTCTAAAATAAGTGTAACTTTTTTGAGAACTGTGTTGAGTGCATGTTGATGATGATGATGATTGTGCATAGTAAAGAGAGAGAGAGAGAGATCGTTCTTTTTGTTAGTGTTTTTTTTTGGTGGTGCTGCTACAAAACAGTGATATATTCTCGATGATTAGCATATAATGATGAACAGAGACCAACAACAGAGAGCGTTTCCGAGAGGAATAATTATAATCATTATTGTTTTATTTGTGTGACGTGATGATGACCCTTTAACTCTTCTGTAACAACAAAAAAAACGACAGGTTATATGCACACACATATTTGTGGACACAAATATTTTTTTATCTGTCATGTCGTTGCTTTTATGATCATTTCCCCATTAATTACCATCCGACCAAAGTTGACATAGTTGCATATAATAAAGTATATAGTAAAACACACATCATCGTCATTCTCATCATCATCATCATCAACACTCAAACTCAACGACGACACACACAGAAACACAGAAAGGAAAACAGTTGGAAAATTATGCATACATCATCATCATCAACAGCAGCAGCAGCATAGTTATTTTTCGTGCTATGCGATGATGCCGCCACCATTGCCACCACCACCAACCACCATTATCATTATCACTACTACCTTCTTGCATATTATATACGTATGTATCTAAGCGGATATCTATGCATGAATATATATGCAAGCTATTTGTATCATCGTCGTATGCTCATGGCATGGCTCATTTATGAATCTTTCCGGGATGAGATAAGAGCAAAGTATTTGTAATAAAGTGAAGAACAACGCAACATTATTTGCTCGGTAGGTATGAAGGTAGGAGGGAGTGAAGGAGTATGAATTATGTATTATAAATATACATACATTGTGTATCATGATGATGATGATGATGATGATGGAATGACCTGAAATATGAGCTCATGCGATGAGGAGAGTGTGAGTTAAGCTTGTTATAATAATATTATTAGTATTATGTATATATTTTCCATGTGGTAGTGGTGGTGGTGGCAGCAGCAGAAAACGCTCTTTTGTATGAGAACGTTTAAAATATTCATCATCTTCAGCCACGCTTTTACTCCTCTCTGACTACTATTAAAAAAACTGCCACACAGAGCAGAAAAAGCACACACTATGGAGAAAACCACTGCAGCAAAAAAACACAGGAGAAAGATATATAGTAGAGCAGAGAGTGAGAGAGAGGTAGAAGGAGAGTGTGTGAGAGAAAGAGAGAGATGTACCTTTTTGTTAGAGTTAAGCGAAATAAAGGTACGCCGAAAAGCAGAGAACTATGAGAGATAGTCGAGCGAGAGTGCAGAAAACTGTAAAGTAGTATGATTACATATTTAAGTATGCATTGTTTTCAACAAAACTGTACTAGAAACAGTTTTAGTCCACACAACAGAATAACAACAACACACACATACAACGACCACGATTCCTTCCTTTCTTTTAGCATCTGTTGTGTAGTGTGTGCACCACGGTGTTGGATTTTGTGGTGCCGTACCAAAATAATAATAATATTTCGAATGAATACAATTTTTTTCCATGATAAATAGATAACCAAGTAATGTGACAACGGGATAAATAATGCAAAACTGCATGATAATAGGTAATATGTTTGTTTCCGTGTATGTATTAATCTTTTACTAGGTATATAGCATAGACAACATCATCATTTAGATACTACAATGCGTAATATTAGCTAGTTTTATTTCAGAGGAAAAAAAATGTAAGGTAAGCCAAATCCAAGGTAAAATATTAACTTTTTATTATTTCTGGTAACAGGATAATCGTAATACCAGCAGACAAAAAAATAACTCTCATTATTACCAAGTCGTTGTTGTGCATTGTACTTTGAACCAGCAGCAGCAAAAAAACATTAATGATTATTATTATGACGATGTGATGGTGGTAGTAGTAAAATATAGTAGAGGCATGCCTTGATTGATGAGCTTTACATATATATATGGTTTGGTTATGACATGACAGATTTTTCCATTGTGTGTGTTTGTAAATGTAAGCCATATTGTATATAAGCAATAAAATCAAAACACATCTTTAAAACAACAACCTTCTTTTGACCTTTCCAAGCAAATGGGTAATTTGTGACCAGCGACTAGTGACCAACATAATTATCTAGTTTGCCCACCAAGCTTGAATTATCATTAAACAAAATAGGAAGTGGAATAGTATAAATATAGTAGCATAATATGCAAAGTTAAAGATATGAATACTACTGGATGCGATATATATATGGCGACACAAATTATTATTATTTTTGTTTTTGGTCTCTGATTTCTGCTCTGACAATGAATAAAAGTATAAAAATGTACAAGTTCAACTTGAAAAAAAAAGAATGCAAAATATACAAGTGTTAGTGCAATACCAACATTTAATCGCCATCATCATCAATAAATTCTACTTTTAATATTATTTTGCAATTGTAAAACTATCTGTCTGAGGTTGCGTTTTGTTGTAACTACTTTTGTGATCATGACGATGATGATGACTACTTTTTTTGGTAGCTTTGATAAAAGTTATAATAATGCTATGTAAAAAAATATATTATACCAAAACACCGCTCACTACATTACCACTGATTGTGATTACGAGTGTATGTAAGCTGAGTTGAAGAGAGAGAGAGAGAGAGAAGAATTATTTCGACAACTTCTTCTTGAATACTTACAACAACTTACTGTTGTAGTAGAGTCACTAGTCACAGTGGCAGTTTTGGTAATTCTCTTTTCTGTTTCTCACTTATATTGTTAGTCACTCTCTATGATTATGCGTGTGTGTTGAATTGTACATTTGTACGGTTAAAGTAATACAACAAGAGTGATATTATGCATAACAAGATGAAGAGAAGAGTCCTCTCCTTGCCTCATTAAACTTTGAATATGTTTGTAGCTTGTGTGCTCTGCTATTCTCTATATCTGAGTATAATAATAATAATAATAAGACATGTGTGTCTGTTTCTAAACTTCTGCTGCTGCTGCTTTTAGGATGGATGGGGAATATAGTAGGGTTTGTCTGCTGATGTATTGTGCCATCGTCATGATGATGATGATCATCATCATCATCACCGCCGTCATTATGAATAACATGACGTTGAGTTGAGCAACATTATAATATCCACATTGCATATATATATATGCATGGCTATTTGTTTCTCTGTATATCTTTCTCACTTTTGCTACCTTATAAACTTTGTTTTTCTTTTGTTGTACACAGTGCCACAACAGTAGTTAGTTATTATTATTATTTTCCTTCTCGAGGTTTACTCTGTATTATGTATATATATGTGCTACAACCACAACTACTTTATCTATCTAGAATTTGTTGGATTGTTGAATGATGTTAACTTATTTATAGGTATGTAAACTATCCTTGAATACGCTCATCATCATATTATGATTACATTCAGAACAAAACAAATAAATGTACATACAATAGTTATATATATTATACTTGTTAGGTTTTTATAAATGTATTGTATATAAAAATGAGTATCTTTGATAGTATTATGCGTACTTAAAAGTGGACTGATGTGACTCGATATAAGTATGTAGTTGAATAGTAGACTATTTGGAATTCTGTTTGGATATGAGGGTAAAAAGGGAGAATGAGAATGTGGCTAATGGTGTACGTGACTTTAGTTTTAAACGCTATGTATGGATGTGTAATATGCATATCGCATAGAATGAGCAATTTTCAAAGGTTAACAAAAAAATAGTAGCCTTTTTGAGAAAGAAGGCTCTATTTTATCTCAAACTCAAAAAAGTTATAATAGTATGGTGAAAATTTGTGTAATGCAAACAGTAGCGTGATATCATATCACAAAAAAGGCAACAAATTTTTATCAAGAAAGTTGAGAGATAAAAGAATTTAAAAAAAATATTAATCTATTTATGGGCACACAAAGGGTTAAAAAGACAAGATGAAAAATAAGCACATCGTTGTTAATCCAACAGAAAGAACCAAAAAAACAAAAGATTATTATTTTTACTATAAATATTAGAAATGTGTATTTTAAATGCATGAGTTCTCCACTTTTTTTTACTCACTCAGTCACTCGTTCTTATGTTTTACTATATGAGCATTTTCTTTCTATATTAAGCATGGATAAAAGCCACGATTCGTCATCTTGTCAGAGTACATGAAAGAAGACATGTTGTACCTCCACAACATCTCAACTTGATGATGATGATGATGCTTCTGCGGTTGTTTGTTGCTTCTATGCCTGTATAATCTCAAGGTTTGACACTTTTGTTTCCAGAGGTTGCATGTATGTATTTTTATATACGTATGTATACATAATCCTCATCGTCAATATTTATGCATGTACATTTCACCATTTCACGTTTCAAGTTTAAAAATTGTTCAAAAGAGTAATGTAAATTTTACGGGAGAATCACATTCAATCTTTCATGAGTCTTCAGGCTTATCTTATCTCTCAGCAACCCAAAATCCATGGATTAAGTCAAACAGATGTTTCAAACTAATTTGAAATAAATAAATATCCATCATGTTTTGATTGTAATATGATTTTCAATCAACTGATGTAATTATCGTAATTTGCAACAGTTTGCAACAGTAAAACATGTTTGAGTGTAATTGTTTTATTAACTTTGTCAAGGGCGCATTGATACTCGGGCTATCATCATCAAAGCCAAACTAATTCCCCCTTTTTTCTTCAGTTTCCAATTAAACTACTACCATGAAACAAAAATATAATAATTTGCACATAGAGCCATGTTGAAGAAAAATGTGTTGAAAAAAATTCTTGAAAAAAAATAAAAGAAAAAAACTTTGCAAGAGCACTACACATTTTTGTGAAGTTTATACATACGTAAAAATAGGCACAATCGAAAGACATATATAAGTTGACGTCGTAAAGAATCTGAGTGAGATATATAGGCAAAGAAATGTAAGTGCAAGACACTTGCCGCCTTTCAAATAAAATTAACTTTTGAAGAAAAACGAGTCAAACTTTAAGCATCTGTTAACTCGTCTCCTGCTGACAAGCAGGCGAATGAGTGAGGCGAGATCGTGAGGCGGAGAAAAAAAAAGACTCAACAACAAGAAGAAGAACATGAGTGAGCGAGTAGTGAGCAAAGTAGAGAAGAAGAAGAAGAAGAAAAGGGGAACCAACAATTTTCCTCTATAACTCTAAAAAAGAACAAACTTTGTGGATCATGATAACTTTTTTTTATATATACTGCTGCTACCCATACAGATATGTACATAAATATACATAACATGTATATCTGTAATATAAATTCTTCCAAAATTCATCCCTTATTACTTAAAAAAATATATATACATATGTTATATCCTTCTCTGATGGGATGATGATGATGATCCTCATGCACAAAGATCATAATATTATGTTTGTCTATATATTATAACGCATATAAAAACTAACAGTGCATATTCATTTTTCTTCACATAAACGAACCAAAAACTTTTTATATCGCATATCTCTATCCATCTTTGTTTTTTGTCTGTTTGTATGCATGTTATAGTGAAGTGTAGTCATCCACCCATCCATCCATCTAAACACTTTTTTCAACATCTCTCTCTCTCCCTCTCTATTTGCCTTATATACTATAAGCACTGTTCTTGAGAACTTAAATTCTCATCTCAAACGCATTTCTGAACAAAGCTATTCACATTGTGTTTTTTCCCTTTAACGTGCAACATTACTTTTTTTAAAGTTTAAGTTCACAATATTGTCCCTACGCATTTAAATGCCTGCTGCTGCTGCTCTCTGCTCTTGCTTGTGCTTTACTCACTTCATTATTATTACTTTACTACCATCCACCAATCCAACTCTTTTTTTACAACAAAACATTTAAAGACTTTTAACTCAAATTCTATGCTAGATATAGGATATTTTTGTACACATGTTCACATTAGCACCATTAGTCAAGTAGTAGGAGGTATGTATATTGTGCATTATGCACCCAACGTAAAACAATACAGCACGAGTCTTATCATCACTTATGGTCTGTAAAGACTCTAATATTTATTTAAATTAATGTACATACCTAATGATATTTAGTAGTCAGACATGAAGTCGGTACATTTCGTGCTATACCTGTATTAGGTACATATATATGGAAATAATATGCTATAAGTTTACACGGAAAAGAAATGGTAAGTAGTAAGTGGTGGTGGTAGTGGTAGTAGTAGCATGTTGGAAGAAGAAAAAAAGGGTTGAATAAAAATCAGACTTGAATTTTGATTAGCCGTTTGACTAAAAGGGTTGAATTTCTAATTACCTTTTTATACTGAGTTCATTCAGAAAAAAAGACCTCAAGTGTGCAAGGTTCAAGCTTATTACACGCAGATACAAAAACCAGGCGTATTACATTACTTTTGTAGAGCATTAAAGTTAAAATAGTGTGTTATCCCATCCCTTTAATTAAATAAGGATATATCACAAACAAGCATAAAAGATGAAGAAAAAATCAGTGACTTGACTAAAAAACGCTTCTGAATAATTAACAATCTGACTAAGACACATGCTTATCACTTAAACAACATCGTCATCATCATCAGCAGCAGCATCGCCATTATCATCTTGTTCTGTTAAACCAGATTATCCTGTGTGCATGTACAAAATGTACTTACAATATGTAAGTACAAATATTAAAAAACACTTTTTTTTACCAAATGCCAACAACTTTTCTAAACTTCTTGTGTGTAGAGATTTTTTTAAACGTAAGCTGCTATAAACTGACAAAAAAATGTGATAAAAAACAAAGTTAAAGCAAATAGAACAAGAAAGTGAACGGAATGATTTTAAGAGAGGAGAGAAGAGAAGGAATTGAAAACATGTAATCCAACTTTTTTCAATCCCCTATTCCACTCTTGCCCTTATTATTACTCTACTCAGCTCAAATAATAATAAAATATCCCTTTTGCATTAAGTTATTCATCCTTCTTGTCAGTCAGTCAGTCAGCAGTGCATGAAGTCATCATATTATTATCATCATCATCATGATCATCATGATGAATATTAGTAGTCAGTAGGCAACAACATCACATCACAATCGAACACGTATATTCATAAAAAGTTTGAATATTATATATATATTTTTATGATATGATGACTCTTTTGACATTAAAAAATATATATATGCCTACTTTTGCATTATACCAACCCCTCAAGTATCAAAATCATCAAAAAAATAAGTATTTTTTTATTTGCTTTAGATTATTGCATGTCCAAGCAATTTTAAATCATTTATTTATCATTTCTGACATGGTATTTGTGATTTTTTTCGTGTTATTTCAGAATATATGTATATTTTTTTTGCATTCAACATGAAATACTTTTCAGTATTTAAAAATATAAATGTTTGCAAAATAAAATGTGTTTCATTTTTTAATCTGTGGTCATGCTTGAAAGAAGGAAATGGATGATGATTTTTATTATGATAATATGATATCATCATCATCATAATTTTCACATTAAAATACAACTTAAATCGTATGAATTAAGATGTTTCAATTCATTTTCAAAATGAAATACGGTAGCTCTTATATATTATTGACTACCCACCACCACCACCCAAATTCTCATCTCTAAATTTTCCTTTTTTTAAAAGCCATATATTTTTCTTGCTTGATACTTGATGAAAACGAAAAAGGATATATAATAATAAAATGGCATTTGGAATGGAATTTAATAACAAGGTGTATAAAAATATACACTCAAGATCACAAATCAACATCACCAGATCAAGAAAATGGATAATCTGTTAAGTAACATTTGATGTACTTTTTTATAGTGCTCTTGTGTTTTTTTCTGTTGCGTTGATGCCTTCTTGAAAAGAAGGAGCACTAATAATAATAATAAAAAATGAAAAAAGGGGAAGAACATTTTGACTGTACCAGCAACATAATCTCAAAAAATGATATCAAGTTACAAAAAAAGTATTTCGTCCCTTCTACGTTGTTGTTTGTCTGTTGTTATTTCATAAGATTTTTTTTTGTCGAGAAAACACAATTTTTTTTGCGATTGAAAATAATTGTGATTAGTACAAGAACTCTTTTTGAAAGAAAGAACTCTGTATATGTCTATAATGTAATGTATTATAAAGATACCTATCTTTTCACTTGCGTATACCTACACATAAACAAGTGCTTCTTTTGATACCATCATCATCATTATATTATTCTGAGTAGTCACGTGCCGGAAGTAAACTGTCTACTTCCATATTGTTGAGTGTTGAGTAAAGTGTAATAAAGTAAATGAATATTGAGTTGAAAAGAAGTTTACTCAAAACACATAGTACACACACACACACACACAAGTGTTTGCGATTGTTTAGGTATGCATAAAAGTAGAAAAATATAAAGTATCATAGAACAGAAGAAATTTAAAAAAGAAACTGATGATGATGGTATGACGGCGGCGGCAGTGGTGGTGGTGAATGAAGGAGAATGAACAAGATAAATTCCTCCTTTTTTCTTTCCTTTTTTCATCTTTTTTTCTTGTACACAGTTCAGTTGATGGTGGAATAGCATAGTGAGGGGGAAAAAATCTCAAAGAAAAAAAAACTTTTTTCTTCCTTTCTTGCTCCCTATTATATGCTTTTTCTATTTCTTTATCCTTTTTGTTCTACTTTTTTGTGTGAAATTATCACATTTTAGTTTTTTCTGTAAAGTGAATACATTTTGCTGGTTATTGCCACCATTTGCCCTTCCTATCTGTTTAAGGCACTTGAAACGACATGGAAATGACACGCGTACCATCAAGAAGTAATAATAATGGTGATGGTGGCAGGCATGCCAAGCCATATATAGTGGTGGTGGCAAAATACATAATATAATATCATTAGACACCGTCTCCTGTGCGTTTATATGTATGTATATACGTCCCGTATAGCTATACTAATGTATAGGTATATTAAACGGTATAAAATAATGTTACTTTTGAGAAAAACCCATTAGAACTGGAGTTGGCAGTAGCATAAACGCTCTGAGTGTGTGTGTGTGTGTATCCCTGCTAAGTTTGTATGGGTTCAACTGAATAGAAAGGTTCCAGATTTTCCCACATCCACTCATATACCACACACAACCATAATATATAATACGACAATTTGCTTATATGGTATATATGAATCATCTTAATATCATCATCATCGTCATCATAAAGGAATAGTGGAAGTATTTTCCCTATATCATTTTGTAGTAGTCTGCAACTTTCCGGGGGAATATAACCCGACAAGGGAGCAAAAGGAAGCAAGCTGGAAAGTATGCTTAAGGGTATAGGGCAGACCAACATGACGGTGGTTATAATACCATCACCTCCCTACTACCACTGCTTCTCTCCCTCTCTCTCTTTGCCTGACACAACACACACGACAGCCTGGTATTAGCAGGCAACATGCGAGCGATGCAGGATGAGATGAAGGGAGCGAGAGAAAAAACGGAGATCCATTCGTAGCTGTAATCTTAATCTTCTTTCCTCTCTCTCACTCTCTCTCTCTCGATGTTTTTTTTTCAACCAGAGCTTCTTCATCTTCATCTCTCTTCTCATGTTCATGTTTGATGATGATGATGATGACATTGATCAAGATGATGCTACGCTTTTACTCGCTCACTCGTATAATTCTTCTGAGTACTAACAACGCACCAAAAGTATGATGAACAGATTCACTTTTTCTCAGAAGAAAATTACTTTGTTCTTTTGCCACTATACTTTATATGATCAATGCCATA
>JAHZNC010002527.1:0-21396 GCA_027744095.1 Zhuqinia jingwanae | reverse complement strand
CTTGCAAAACTTCTCCAGCTTTATGTTATCCCTCTCACTTCTCTCTCAAGCTATAATATTTATATTCCACACCTCCATGTTTTGTAAACCCCAACTCTCTGTTTATCATTATTATTATTTCATATTTATAAATTTATTTAAATGGTACAAGTATTTATTACAAAAAAGGTACATTATTACTATATTAAATATTTTTTTAATCGATTCTTTATGTATATGGTGCGGTCAAAAAATGTTAAGTATATGAACCAAACAAATTACAACAATGATGTTGTGCAATTTATTTATTTATTATTTAAAATGTAAACATTTCAACAGTTCTAATAATAATAAAGTTGAAGCAAAGCCATTATTATTATTATTATTGATTTTTATTATTTTTATTTTGTAAACTTGGGGCATCAAATAAGCATGGGAAGTTATATAATAGGTGGTAGGTGGTTATCGGTTTAATATTTATTTTTTACCCCTACAAAATACTTATATGAGTTATATTTTTTGTCTAAAATTTAATGTAATGATAAAAGACTAGGATAAAAAGTAGTACACTTGTATATAATATTTTATTATATCAACTAAACTACCTAAAGTAAAAGCTAAGGTGGTATATGTATATCTGTAAAATTATTATAATAATTTGTAATTTTCAACTTTTTAAGTAGTGCTAATTTTTTTAATTACAATAATTAATATACCTACTACTTAGTTTTTTCTGTTTTTATCGTAATAAATATACATATAATAATATTCATGTACATGTAAAAAGGATTTTTGGGTAAAACCTTCTTGTTTTCTATGTTTCTTTTTTTTCTTTTGTGACATGACACACACATTTATAAACATTGCAGTTGTTGGAAAACACGACAGTATAGTACAACGAGTCTGCTTAACTAGCTTGTAGTGATAACCTTTCTATATATTTTTTACACATATTTTTTTTCCTTTATCAAAACTCTCATATTTTTAACATGTACAAGAATATGAAAAATAAAATGGTATTTTTTAAATTAAAAAATAACCCAAAAAAACATATTGTAAACGTAAGTAAAAAAAAGTGTTTCCCATTTTCTTGCGTGATTGAAAACAACATACTAAAAAATCTCTCTCATTACATATTACATATTTTGCTTTCCATAATATTAATTAATTACTTGACGCAAACTTTTTTAAATGCATTTTCAAGTTGAAAGTATGAACATGATCTTTATATATTTTTCTATTTTATGATGGCACAGTAGATTAATATAGCTTCAAAATAAATTGTTTTGTAGCACTTTCTCAAGAATAGATTGCGAACGTAATGCTGATGATAAAGATGGTGACATTAAATAATAATAATAATATATGTGCAGTGTAATCGCAACAAATATTATATTAAATATTACAATAATAACAATATTAATTATGGCATAAAATATGCATATCAGCGTGTATATTTTCTATAATTTTTTTATGACATAATATGTGTGTCAAGTTCAACACATGGCATGAGAAAAACAGGGTGCATATATATATTTTTTCATCAAACAGAGCTTGTACTTAACAGCAGTATTATTTCTACAAGATTATCATTATATTTTATATAAGATATAGTATAGTCCTTTCAAAAAAAACTTACTTGTTCGTCTTCATCTTCAAAACTTTTTTTTCATCTTCATTAATCATTATATCATATCAGTCTTTGGCAATTTTTTTTATACAATAACCGTCAGTATATTATATAATAATTAAGATTATATTTATAAATTCTTGGTACAATCTACACAGTATTTTTGTTTGCATACAATAGTATATACAGACACATTAATTAAGTATATATTACACATCAAGTATCAAAAATTTCACCAATCTTATATAATTTTTTTACCTTCTGCTTTCTCTCTACTATATAACCAGAGTGTGACAAATGACAATGTAGCGTAATAATAATAATTACTTAAGATTATGTAATTGTAGATTATTTTTATAAATAAATTTTTTTATTGTTAGATCAGCTTTTTTTTCGGTGTAAGAAGCAGTGTATTTTTTTATGTATATATATATAAGTATTCACACAAGGAAGAAAAAAAGATTTTTTTTTTTAAATATGAAGCAAATAATGTCATTTTTTAAGAAGATTAAAAAAAAAACGAAAATGTATGTAACTTTATGTATTTTTACTACTCAAAAATGTACAAACTGAAAAAGCTCGTTCCACATGAATTTTTGCAATGTTCGTTAAAGAACATGTATTTGCTTTACTCACATAATATAATTAAGTATATTATTTATAATACCTAAATAAAATTCGTACTAAATGAATCGTTATATATATACCGTAATCTGGTTTTTTTTAAACAGGAGAGAAAATATGTGCACACATGCGAAAAAAAGAAGAAAAAAATTGATTTCAATCCAAATTATTATTATTATTTTTTGATGTTGTTGCTATTAATTAAGTCATTAGTTCTCAAAGAAAAAAATATATTAACAAAGCGGACAAAAAGAGTAATAATAAAGAAAGTTGCAAGGTACACAGTAGTAAGTCAGTTAACTTAATTTACATGTATGTATGTATATATATTAATTACATCTTTATATTATTATTATTATTATTATTATTATTAAGTATATTATTGAACAATACAGAGAACAACAAGAGCAAAAAAAATGTGAATAATATATCCTCCATTTTTTTTAGCATTGACCTTAAACTTTAATTAAGAACACGAAGCATGGCATTTTTTTACACATTAGTTGTGTGTTTGAAAACTGATATTTACAAATATTATACAATACAAGTGAACAACAACGAAAAAAAAATAGCAAAAAAACCTGTGTGTATGTTAAAACTACTTATAAATTATTAATGGCTATGATGTGTTTATTATAAATTATTATTAATCTAAATATTATGTATAGTAATAATAATAATATTGGTTCGGTAATAATAATATAGCAAACATAAATGTATGTTTTTTTTATATCATTCATGTTTCCATTTTATTAGTATTTTCACCAGCAGCAATATATACATACGTACGTACGTGTGAAGTAGTAGTAGCAGCAGCAGTGTAGGTGTGTGTAATTATGTACATATGTAGCAGCATTATAATTTATAATCAGCACAAAAATAATAAACTTTCTCTTTTTTTTAAATTTTCACCTATTTCTCTACCTACAAACTATATCTCTCTATACACATATTATTTAAAAAATATTTTTTTAATATATATCCTACCTATTATGAACTTAGAATTAATACCCGTTCTTTCATGAAATTCTTCAAACACTTCGGCTCCCATGCGTTCCTTAAATAATTTTAATTATGTTTATACATAATAATAATAATAGAAAAGGGGATTTTTGCGCATTATTTTTTTGTGTGCTTGTACGGCATAAAATGGTAAACAGCAAAATAGGTAAAAGTAGTACTAATAATAATAAATTATAATAGCCCTGCTATCATATATATTTATCATACTGTGATTTTATTTTTGTAATTGATTAGTTTTTAGCTGGGGATGAATTATTATAGCTGCATGGTTTTAAAATATTCAGTGCTATTTTCATTCATATTTGCATCATAAATACAAAAAAGTAGCTTATATATTCATTTGTATTTTCTAAAAGTTACGAATATCATTCAATTGGTTCTTGTTCGTTGTTTTCTACCCTATCATTGTTCAATTCCTGATGAATTGAAGAGCTTTTCTCCTAATAAATGAAATTATTTTAGTTTTTTTGCGTGGTAGTTTCATCCAACATTCTTTCTTTTTCAAAAAAAAAAAGACAAGAAAGGTTGTGGTATGTGGGTGTGGTAGGTGTTATGTATATTTTGTTATTTGAAAAGGTTGTGTGATTGCTGATTAAATATCTACTAAATTATTATCAAGATGCATAATCAGCAATTGGGTCAATTATATCTGCGCCTAGCACTACATTTTTTAGTCAATATGGTTGTGTGAAACTTTATAATAATACACGTTTTATTTCAGTAATAATAATTATTATTGTATTTTAAGGTTCATAAAGTAAATGCGAGGTTTTTCATTTACGAAAACAAATCAAACTTTCCCTTTCTTCTTTTCACCGTGTGTGTGTGTATGTGGTACTTACAATAATAACAAGTTATACAATAATGTATAGCTAGTTTACATCGATAAAAATAATAATAGTAGTAACATAACAGTATCATGTGGATTGTTTTGTTTGATTCAGGTAAACAAATATATATATGAACTCCCTCAACTTTGGGAATCATGATGATAAATCATGCATAAAGAGTATAATAATAATAATATATTATAATTTTTTTATGTGTGTAGCTGGCTAACTTGTATAGTAAATAATATTATACTGGTAGTGTGGCTTAACTGTAATTATACTTATAAACCTATATACTTTTACTGAGAGAGCACTGTCTTCGTCCTATGCTTTGAAGGTAGCTTTCTGTACCTCGAGTGAGGTGAGCTGGACGATGACTTGGATGAGAGAGACGGATGTCTGGACAAGGAGATTGAAGGTGACTCTGATGAAACCCCACAAGTTTGACAGCACTGTCCAGGCAGTTGCACTTTCACGTCACAAGTGAGTACGGGACACTTTTTCCGACCACACTTGGTGTTTCCACTCTATTTGAATAAAAAGAAAAGAAAAAATATTGATTAAGTTTCTAGCTAATTAAGAAGTTAGAATTATATTGAGTTACAGTAGCAAGTTAAAAGTATGATTGAATGAGTAAAAAGCTTACCGTGCATGTGCAGGACACACAAGGGATGTAACCGAAAGGTTCAATGCGATGACTCCATTCTGCTCCATTTTCATGCAACTCATCACGAAACCTACATCCACCTGCAGCAAGAATATCTAACTCGGATGGACCTCGATTCTGTTCAGAGTGTTGTGCAACAGCATCATTGATTGTGTCAGGGTCGATTACCTTCTTGGGTGGACAAACCTTGCAGCATGAGAGTGCTTTCGGGAAAACAGCTTCCTCTGGGGCACAATCCAAAGCCGGACATTCTTGCTTTTGGCATTCCGCTTTCAACGTGTCAGCCTAAATTTGGAAAATGGGAATAAATACATGATTATTTATCCTAAAAGACCATAATATTTCACTTTTTGTGAAGGGCATATATGTATATTTACACACGCGCATCATCATGACTGGTTTCATTATTATTGTCAAAGTGAAGTGAAAGCTTACCCGACATGTGCAAGTGGTGCAGACCATGAAGCCATTTGGAGGAATGTATGGATGCCAAGAAGAGCCAGCCGGGTGGAAGCGGTCCCCTTCAACATTGCATCCCTGACCCCGATTCGTTGTTGGAGATCGTTCGGTGCCTGAAAGTAAGCATAAGTAAGAAAAAAAATAGATTATTATTATTATTGCTATATTTTTAAAACATTAACAACATATAGAAAATAGCAAACATGTAAATAAAAATAAATAGCGTGCAAGGAGATATTATTACAGATATTTTAAGGGTTTGAAAGTTGCAAGCAAAAGTAGCAGAGAGTGAGTGAAATAGTCATAAACACTGAAAGAATGTGTATAAAGTTTGAGTGCATAGGCATAGGCATAACAAGACGGAAAACAAATGGAAAGACTATCACTGTGTGGCAATTTCAAATTCCCTAAAAAAGGTCAATTAGCGTGATTTTTTACAAAGTGTCGGCGGACGCCGGGCGCCATGTCTCGCTCGCTGCTCTTCGCAATCAGTCAGAGACATTCACACAAATGTACAAACATGCATGCCAAGTGACAAAATGCGATAAAAACAACACAAGACAAACAAACTTGTTCCTTTCCAATTCGTCGTATTACTTCGTATGTATGTAGATAAAGTATGTACTGTGTACGCATTAATGTAAATATATATATATTATGTATATAAAAGAGAGAAAAATAAAAATGTTTCCGAGTGAAACAAGTGAGCCATTTGATGTGGTGTGAAGAAATGGATTCGTTAAAAGAAAGAGGTTCATTCGACGCAAATTGGAATGACAGGAATTTGATAATGAGTGTTGTTGACAGTTGGCAAAATACAAGTGCTAAAGGATATTAGCATCATCATATTGAGCAGATGAGTAAGCAGGAAAAGATGTGAAAAAAATCAATAGAAAAAAAACACATGCAAATAAAAAGATGGAGAAATTCTGCTTAAAAAATTGTTTGCAATTTTGTATTTATTTTTGACTTACTCAGACAGGATCGGCAGCATTCTCCAGTGAGAAGGACAGGATTGCCACAGTCAAGAGCTGGACAAACCACAGCCTCACATTTCGCCTGGCCCTTGTAACAATTGCAAATGGAACATGTATCATTGACTGGAGTCCATTGTGAATACTCATCCCGAAGTTTTCCTGTTGAAAGTCAGATATTTAAAAATAAACAAAAATTATTATCATTTCATTTCTCAAGTCAAGACACATCTTTCAACGTCCACTTTGAAAAAGTTAAGAAGGATTTTGAAATGAAAAGGACAAATTGGTATGTAGTCGAGTAAGGATATGTGGCATACCGTCATAGAAGCATTTGCCACTGAACGTTGTGCTCGACGCATCATCCTCAGAAGGATCCAAAGAGTAATCAGGACTGACAATGTTATCCATTATTGCGGTGGGTAAGCACGAAGTTGGCACACGAACCTGAAAAAATTTCAAAAAATTGCATATAAAATATTTATTTCGGCTAAAATGCAAAATGTAATGAAAATGAATTATGATCATAATATTTGAACTCGCAAGTATTATGAACCATGAAACTTAAAAAACAAGTAGGCATATACAAGCTGCTGGTTTATGTACACGAGCAACGGCCATCACTATCATCATCATGTGTGTTATCATCACGATGCGATGATAACCGCCGCAGCAGCAGTAGTAGCATCATCAAGATCAAACATTACACAGTGCAGAAAGAGCACATAAACAAATGACATGCGATTCCGCTACGCTTCGCTAGAAATACTAAACTACCAAAATACTTCACACTTTTTATCTCCCTGATGTCCCTGCCGTTATACTGCATGACATTTTTTATAGATTATTATTATTATTGCTGCCATTTTCCACTGTTTTTATATTGAGCACAACTTTTTTTTGAAGAAAAAAATTATGTTTTCTTACAAGTATTTTCTGAGAAGGAGAGAAATACATTTGGGTAAAAGGCTTTATTCGCAACAAGTTATGTCTATTTTCCACAGTAATGCACTGTGAATATCTGATCTGATGACAAGATTTATATGGAACATATGCAAAAGTGCAAAAAAAAAATCTTATCGAACTTGTTATTTGCTCCAAATTATATGTATACACACAATATAACAGCGCAACTAGCGCAGGGAAGTGTGAAATAGGAACAAGGGGAAAAAAGTGAGAAATGTTTGCGTGCATAATAAAAATGGATTTTTCTAGAGAGAGAAAAGCTTGTAATGTAAAGTGTTTCTTACATTTTTGACAATGGTGGATGCCAACAGACTGGAATCATTGACACGGACTACCTTGAACATGGCGTCGCCAGCTTTCAAATGGGCATATGTGATCCTGGTAATAAATAGAAAAATGGAAATGGTTGAGTAAATCATATTTAACGAGATGAGACATTTTTACACCGATTTTCAGAGAAAATGTTATTTCGGAATCCATAAATTGGCAAGTATAAGCAGCTTACTTTGAAAAGTCGTTGTAAATCCCTTCATGTTCGCTCGCTTCAAAATTATCTAAAATGTAAGACTTGACAGGAAGTCCTTTAATGGACAATCCCAAAGTTTCCATAATTTCCAATCGCATCAAGTCACTTTGTGGTCGTTGGCTGAGGGTAAGTTGATAGTTGAGACCGCAGTCGTGATCAACGCCAATCCAGATGAGACCTTGCGTTCTCAAGTCGGCGGCAACACGCTTATTAGATTCAAGCATGAGTGGAGCATCTGACAACTGAGCATCTCCAAAAATCCTGTAGGCCAGACGTCCACGAAGATTAGCTTTTTCTGTCACAATGGAGAGATAAATGTTTTCCTCGTAGAGAAGTTGGTAGTGACGAGGCCCCATGCCTGACACAATTTGGCGTGTCATGTTGGAGGCAAGTGTTTTAAATGGCAGGTCTTCCAAAACCTTTCGTCCTGTTTCCAATTTTACAGATTGTGGCTGATGTTCTGGGGCAAGCTGAATATTGTAAGACCAGGAGCCATCGGGCAGAGGGTAAACCCATGCAAGACCTCCTGGTACGGCTTGGGAATCCTCTGTCTCCAATACGACGTCAAAAATGTCACAAGTTGTCCTAAAAACATGCAAAACACACAAGTTGCTCTCATTATTTTGATCAGTTTACTTTTCGCAATAAAAAAATGACGCTCTCCTTATACTTCTGATTAATATCCCTCGCACTCCCATCAAAAAAAAAATAAAACTACTCAAGTGAAAGCAACATGAAAAAATGAACACGGCATATGGATTTTTTTTATCTCTCTCTTACCTCGCTTGAATGAAACCGTACAATCTGAAATCGGGATTCTTGGGTGAATATACAACGATAAAGAGTGAGCCTCTTGAGAGAGACTGGAGCTGTTCCAATTCCAAAATGGAACGAACCTCAATCGAGTTGGTGTCATAAGAAATCTTTGGAATGGTAACGGTCTCCTCGACGCCTGCTCCTGATGCGTCTGCAATCCTCACGGTAATAGCAATATCTTCGTTCTTCGTCAAATTCACCATTGAACAAAATGTTACTGTAGATGGAGCCAGTAGCTGGGGACACTGTGATTACGGCCATTCCTCCAGATTCCTGCAAAGCAAGGCATGACATTATTTTTTAGATGCAAAAAAAAAAAAAAAAATAACACTAACTTTTTTATGTCATCATATTACAAGTTGAAATTGGCATTAGTACTTACCACTTGCTTGGAGGGTTCCAAAAGTGAGCTGTACATTTCAGATGAGACATATCTTTGCTTAGCCACACGTCCTGCAAGGAAACGATCGTTGTCAGTTCCAACTTTTTCAGTGACCAGCGCAGCATGAAGTTTCTCTTCCTTCAACAGTTTTCTGTAGACGCGGGGCATTTTCCTCCAAACTCCGCAAATTTTCCGGGTTTCCTGTTGGTAGTTATTGATTGTCACTTCTTGTTCCTCAACTACATTTCCTTCCGAGTCGACAAATTGAACAAATTTGGCTCTTGGCATGCCATCGTTGTAGACGAATGAGAAGTAGAGACTCTTGTGGAGGAACATGAATCGACCAGCAGCCAAGCCAACGTCCATGGGCTCACCAAGTCCAGTTGAAGATTTTATCATGGAGGAGGACCGAGGTGTGAGGAGGGCTGCGTATTCTTTGTTGTTGCTGTCGTTCTTATCATCGTCTTCAGAGTATAGACCATCAGAGTTGCCTTTGTCTGTTCCATCTACAAATCAATGTAATATTTATAGTTAAATTTAATACATACCCACCACCTATAATCCACCAATCCACCACAGGAAGCGTGGGACCAAATTAAGGGTGAAAATAGTATCGACGTTTACTCACTTCTATAAACATCAGGGCAAACTTTGCAACATTGTCCAGGTAGACTCATGGCATCATTGCATTCCAATTTTTGGCAATCGCTCTTCACATTTCTGCATCGAATACGACCGACAATTCTCCTCTTCTTTTGAACCTGATAATTTATAACCAAGTAAATAAACCCCATTAAGTTTCGTCATATTAAACTAAAATGTTTTTGCAAAAAAAAAACAGCGCAAACAAGCGAAAGCTTTTTAGCAAGCTAAATGAATTTCTTTTTTAGCATACGATATATATATAGTGAGTGATAATCTTTTTTAGACATTTTTGTCATATGAGACATGACAGGGAAATAAAAACAGAATCAATATGCACACATGTGTGTATATTTTCCACTAATCCTTAGGATCAAACTTTTCTTCCAAAACCAAAACTATGTTGACAGTTTTGAAAAAAATATTCCACACATAAAACCGGTAATAAAATAGGTTCTGATGGAAAATCCGTGTTTTCCGTCACACGTGTGCTACCTTTTCTAATTCAATTTTCTTCTTTAAAATTTAACACCCACGCTAAAAAACACAATTAAAAGACACACGCGCAACCATAAATTAATCCATCCATGTCAAAAGAAAGGATCAAACCTTGTTGACCCAAAGTAAATCAAATTTAAAAGTTTTTTTTAAACAAAAAAATATTCAAAAGAAACGCGAATGCGGGAACATCCCCAATTTTTGAAAATGGTTCGAATCATTTTTATTTAAAAAAAAAAGTATAACGTCGTGACATTCCCTATTCATCAAGGACGGTAGAAAGATACGAAAAAAATATTTTCCCTCCATTTGCATTTAATTCTTGAAGGGGAAAAGCATGCGCCCCACTGCACAGCACATTAAGCAATCAGTATGCTGGATTCAAAAAGAAAAACCGGATTAAACCAAATTTTTTTTATTTTCAATTTGAAACATGTTTCGTGCGTTTGTAAAAAGAGCAACATGAATATCATCATGATCATCAACTAATATAAAATGACTGACTATTTTTTCCTTGATGCAGTGTTTTGTTCATGAGGCGATACATAATATAACTAACCTTTTCTTTGTGCCATGCATTGTGCCAAAATCTCTACTGTACAGCGGCCAAAACACAATTAATTATTATAATCAAAAAGTGTTCCAAAATGGGATTAACTCTTCCGTGACATTACAGTTTGTCATGTGAGCATATAAAATGTTGATGACGATCATCCACCTCGTTTTTCCGTATAATTGCCAGTTAAACTCGGTTAAAAACCAGAATAGCAGAAAATATAAATGAGCTTTGAGACTTGTTTAAGAACCACCCGCGTTTTTTGTTGTTGTTGAAAAACTGTGTTTCTATTTATTTAATTGTCACTCGAAATAAGCAAGGCATCAATAGTGTAGTAGAGCAGCGAGCACGTTGTAAATATATTTTCGCAAAAAGGAAATCAAAGTGAGTCGTATCAGCAGTTGATTACGGGTTGGTTGGATGAATGGAAGGAATCTTTGTTGAACGCAGGGATTGCATGAGTCACTAAGTACGAACGAAGGATGAACAAAAAAGAAATGGACTGAATGAACTCAAATATGCTTCATTCAGGAAGCAAAAAAAATAATTCAAGAAAGAGAGAGAGAGAGAGAGAGAGAAAAGTGAGATTTATTGTCTTTACGATTTCACCTGACGTTCGTAAAGAAACACCGGCCAAATTTTATTTTATTTCTTTAAAAAAAATATAGCTTGAACGATAATAGTGGATGCAACTACACACTGCACTATTATTACCTGCTATTCTTTTATACATATCAAATGCAAAAAGTTTTTATTTAGATTTATGTTATCCTTTCTTAGAAATCTGATTAAATATCAATCTAAAATGATTTGTGACAATGCAATAAAAAATAATGTTTATATTTATTTTCCAAATTTCACGCCATTGTATATTACAAAAAAAGCAAAAGCTATTACGTACGTACCACGACCAGTGGCAGCAGCAGCAGCTAACCCAATCAATTTGATGATAATTTCTGTTTAGAGACGAGACCAAAAGCATGTGTGTAACAAGTGCAAAAAAATGCATAATATAATGATAATGATTATTGCTTTTGTCCTTTTTTCTATTTCATATGTCCATGCTGCAAAACAGGATGCGTGAAGAAAAAAAGACTGCGAAAACTTCGAAGATGTTTTTACAACAGCATATATATAATATTGCTGTGATTATACCAGACAAATTATTACTGTGCGGTGAAAGGTCTTAAAAAATAGTCATAATTTCTTTCTGCTTCTATTTTGCTGTTGAAGAAACAGAAGAAGAAAATAAATAAAAAAGACAAGTCAAAGTCAGCAGGACGCTGTCGCTCATGAATTGCATTGTTGATTTTTTTTCTGAGTAATTTGGCGTGGTCAGTGGTGGTGATGACCACACACTTGTTTTCAGTAGTCTAGTCTGTGATTTTTTTTGGAGGGGGATGAGAAAGATCACATAAAAAACTGCTACTGCTCCTGCTTCTGTGCGTTTTTCTACTGCTGTTGCTACTCTTTTTTTTTTAAAAGAATGAACGGTTAATGAGTTGTTGTTGCTTCTGTTTTCTGTTTCATTCTGTGTGTGCAAAAAAAACAGTGAGTTGTGGAGTTATACCTGAACGATAATAAAAAAAACCGCCTGTTGTTTCAGGATGATAAGATAAATAATATGTATAACAAACAGCAACAGAACGTGAGATGAGAAGCTGCTGCTGCTGAAGAAGAAGAAGCCTTCAGAAAGTAGACGACCTTCAATAATTCTCCCTGATCAATCATCATCATCATCACCACTACTATCCTCATCATCATCATCATCATGAGGAGTAGTAGCAGCAGCCCAAGCTAGTTTTTTGTTGGGCAGGTGAACAAGGCAAGTAAAGGTAGTAACAAGAAAGAAAAAAAAGATCTCTTTACTACTGAAGAATCGGTCAACATCAAAGTGAAACCAATTTAGGGCCTTTTCCAATTTGCATATTATTTGCCCACTACCTATACAATAATATTGAGATGTGTTTTGTGTGTGTGTGTGTACAAATATATATTACAATAGTTATAATAATAAATTGTTATATTATTATGTACTTTGCCTTTTTATTGCGATTACTATATTACTTTGCTTCATTTTTTTGCAGTAGTAGTAGTGGTAGGATTTTTTTTAAATCTTTTTTGGATGTCTCTCTTCTCTGCTGCTTCTGATACCATTCCTTGCAGAACCAGAGATAGAGAGAGAGAGAGAAAAAAAAGGCATCCTGTTCAGATCAGAACCACGTCCCTGTTTAAAAGCCAATCATTTCTTTTGATGGCAAATTCCATTGCGTGGTGGTGGTACACAATGATGAGATGAGAGATTGTATTATTATGAAGATGATCATGTTTTTGCCATTGCCCCTTCTTGTGTTAAAAAATTTCTTTTTTGATGTAAAGTATGATGATTATGTATGTAGTCCTTAATGGGCTCACTTATCAAACTATCCGCTTTTGTCCATAACATGATATTTTTTTTCTTCTCTGATTTTTGTTATAGGAAAAGTCAAAAGAAAAACTAAACCAACAGCAGAGTAGTACAGTGTGATAGTAGCAAAAGATGTGGGACTGACTGAGAAATGTGAATCTGATACAAATACTAAATTTCAATGGTAATCAAATATCAAATCATCAACAGATCAGATCAGCAAAAATGAGGATAGATTTTGGACGCCTATATATGCATATACTTGTGACTGGTTGTGATAAAAAAAAATATATATTTGTGTGGCGAGAAGTGAATCATGAATGATATGTTCAAGTAGATGATGATGATGATGATGATTGTGCGTGTGCAGAATTTATTCATACATACACCATTTGGAATGCAAATCAGAGTGTGTCGCCACTAATACGTCACCTATTATGCATTAATTAATATTTGTGCATCAACGGTGGTCGACGTCGTCGTCGGTAGCCGGTAAAGCCATAAAAATGTGAGTGTATTTAGTTAATAATATATTTAAAGTATATTATGTACATATTGTAATTATTATTAGGAAGATAGGCATGTAATGTATGTATGTACAATATTTTTTATGGAATACGCAACCAGACATAGGTATAAGGTGTAAAAAAATAAAGTTGGTAGAAGAAGAAGAAGAAAAATATCACAGAAGTGTGCAGAAAAATAAAGTAAAACAATAAATAAATAAATAATCTTTTTTCGTCTTCTTTTGGATCTTTTTATGACTTTGCCTACTTTACTACTACTACACAATACACAACACAGTAGTTAATAGTTGCGCAGCGGTGTATAGAAGATGCGGCGCATATAATATATTTGTATACCATCACTTTAACTCCTTTTGCTCCTGCGCACACGCAAAAATTTATGGGAGGTGAGCTTAAAAAGTTTATATAATAGTTTACATATTGCTGTTAAAAAATATTGTTCTTGTGTGTGTGTGTTTGTGCCTGTTGTTGTGTACACAAATTAAACTATATATCTGAAAGATGCCTAAGTAAAATAACTAGATACTTAGATGATTTTTTTTTTGGATTTTTTTTTATGTAGACAGAATAGGAATAGGTAGTAGTAGTCCACCGCAAGAGTGAGAGAGAGAGAGAAAAAAAATTGTAATAATTTTTATATTATTATTCAAGTGAGCTGGGCAGTCTGGCGCTACTTATTTAAATGAATTATCCGCCGTCTCCTCCGTCGTCGTCGTCGTCGTCTTCGACTCTTTTTTCGCACTATTGTGTTTACTATTTTATTATTATATTGACCATGTCATGCTATTTTACTATATACTAAAAATCTTTACTGATTGCTTCTTGTTTTATTGTCTTTTTTTCTGCATTTGGTTGTATATATATACATAAATATATATTATACGCGATAGAGTATTTATCATTATCATCATGAATCATGATCATCATCATCATCATCCCAATTTTCATCTCGTCAGGTTATAATACCAAAAAGCAAGCAGAGTAGTAGTGCAGAGAGAGTCTATATTACAATTAACTAGGTCTGATTTATGATTGACTGTGATTTGATGATGATGAAGTGTGATGATGATCAAAACAATTTGCCTGTGAAAAACAACAAGGGATACAAATTAGGAACTGTCAAGGCTGCTTTGTAATAATAAAAAAAGAAAACGATTTTTTTGCGTCTAAATTTTTCCCACGAAATAAATAATAAAGCAGTTTAACAATTTATTCTACATACATATTATCATTACTATTATATACATTTCATTTCACCATACATGGCGACATTCTGCCCGACATAGTAAATTTTTTTCTCCTTTGTCACGCGGATACTAGTATCCATTTGCATGATAAACACATGATGATATATACAATACATATTTAAAATGTAGGTATGGATGTACATATTATTTATTGTGCTAGTATAAATGTCTGTTATAGTTGTACAGTGCTCCAATTTGTAATTATATTTTATTAGCCGCATGGTTTAATTTTCACATTACCCCCGAATCAAATGTATATAATTGGAAGACATGTTTTGTGTTTGTGCACAGATTAGTATCGCCCCAAGCCATCATCATCATCATTATTGCAAAGAATTTTACGGGTGGGCAAAAAAAATATCAAGAAG
This sequence comes from Zhuqinia jingwanae, assembly GCA_027744095.1. Lineage (NCBI taxonomy): Eukaryota > Metazoa > Arthropoda > Collembola > Entomobryomorpha > Paronellidae > Zhuqinia > Zhuqinia jingwanae. The sequence goes on along the minus strand of JAHZNC010002527.1, from coordinate 6,275 downwards.
AAGACGAAGCAAATAAAACAAAATAGCAAAAAAAAAAAATTTTTCAAGACCGACCGATCAGATCGAAAATCGATAAATAAAAAAAGGTGAGATTGAGCCACTGGATTACACCAGCATACAGGAGAAGAAGAAAAATATACATGGTTCGCTGATTTAAAAAAAAATATTTGCGTGAAGATTACATTTTCACTGGTCACAATAATACTTATCCTGTAGATTCCTATACATTATGTTGCATATTTGTTGTTGTTGTTGTGTGTATTGCGAAATGATCTTGATGATCAGCTTTGGATGTACACGGGTAATAATTACCCTCCAGGAGGAGGAGTAGGAACATTTTTTGCTATGCAAATTTTTTTCCCTTATCCATTCCTTTAAATCTCCATACCATGTGTATATATTATGCGATCTTTATAGCTACCTACTTGCGTATCGATGATGATCTGATCATGATGATCATCATCATCATAATAAAAAACATAGAAAAGTATTTTTAAAATTCTTATATTTGCAACTTGATACTCCCATCATCACATTCAATAAATAAAAAAGTGCCTTTGGATATTCAAATTTTTGTGTTGATTGACCGGAGACAGAAGAGGATAAAAAATGTATATTGAAGACAAGACGTGGGCTTTCCTATATCTATCCATGTATAAATACTATATCTCCTGCTCCTCACGTCTTCAAAAAAAAAATCTAAAATTCTGGACAGGTCTCACTCAACACCAAAGACGCATTCCATTTCCTTCCTTTTAATAAATATTCATGTATATTATTACACCGCTTCCCGACAACTTTCCCATCTGCATATTTTCCACTTTCACACGTTTCCCAAATATACTGACATTTTTATCGCATTTTATTATATACTTGTGCTGGGGCAAATTGAGGAACAAATTCCATTTTCATGATTTAACTTTTGTGTATTTTATTATTATTATAACCATGATCATTGCATTTTATGTAGTGTAGTGTGTGTATATTTATATTTTTTTACGTACATATACGACATGTACACTTCTTCAATGTGACTGCATAATCATATTTTCTCTGAATCGATATGAATTGACAGGTTTATTGCGTCAGTAAAAAAAATATGAAGGAGAGAGAGAGAGAAGAAAAAAATACTAAAGGTTTTAAAAAAAAGGCAGCAGCAATGCATTAGTTTTTTGGAGGATAAAACTAGGTCTATATCATTTCATATTATTATTTGGTCTACTACGTCACAAAAAATTCTCTCCCAAAAAAAACAGCAGTCCCAATTTTCCTTCAAAACATATATATAAATTTTCTTTTTCCGTTTAACAAGTGCAAAAATGTATTAAAGACGCTAATACACATATAATATAAAGTTGTGTGAGAAAAAAAGAGGATGATGATGATGATGATGATCCTCATCATTTTATGCCTATCTGAAACTCAAGCCAAGAAAAGAGTTTTGTGTTGTTTTGCTATTTGCTCCTGTGTTTCTCTCTCTCTCTCCCTCTCTCTCTCTCTCTATCTGACTGACTGACTGACTGTGAAAACGAAAAAAATAAATATCTACGACTGTTTTGTAGAATGAGTTTGAAAAGGAATAACTGATACAATCATTTTAAAACTTGAACAAGTCAAGATTTGAAGTAGAAGAAGTGAAGTAGTGTGAGTTAAGGGAAAAAAAGTATGTAATTCTAAAAATAGAACTAGTCAGTTCATGAAAATTTTGCATGGACTCTGCGATTTTGTCTTGTGTTTCATCTGCTCTCTCTCTCTCTCCGCTCTTTATATATTATTATTATTATTGTTATTATTATGTTTTTTTGTATGTTGCGGTTGTATTTTTTTATTTTCACAGTATAATAAATGTAAAAGGAGAGAAAATATATACAATGCACAAATCCAATTGACATGCTTATGAGAATTTCGATTGAATAAATAATATATGTGTGTGTGTGATCCTATTTTATATTTTAGTTTGATGCAATTTGCAGTCCTCGCTACAACCCCGCCACCACCGCTACTACTATTACTCCCAATGTCATCGCTTTATAATTTCATATTCACAGTTTTTTTTACATGAAAAACTAAAATATATGTATATATATTTGTACTCATATATATTTCCGCAATTAGAAATATTTTAAGCAAGTATAAATGTATACTTATTTATTACTTCCCAATAAAATGGACCAATCAATCCGAAGAGATCCAAACAAATAATCAACTCAGATCCAGCATTAGTTGCAAGTTTTTTTTTGTTATGATAAATAAGAAAAAATGAGCAACAAAATGGACTAGTGACTTTTGTATAATGTGTGTAATGTAGTGTATATTACTATAAGCTGATTGATGGAGGGATGGATGACGGTCTAGAATGAATGAACATGATCATTATCATCACATCACTTGTTATGTTTTGTAATACATATGTATATAATCGGTATATTATACAGTTGTTGTAGTGTTTGATGTTTTATATATGTTCATATACTGTTTCCACTATCTATCGGTTGTATCGCTTGGTCGCCTGCCTCTGTCTCATTAACGAGATCAACTGATTTGCAACGTGACAAAAAGCCATTGTTCATCCATAAGGAAGGGAAGAGAAGGAAAATATATACACACAGATTACATGTGTGAGAGAATGCCAGAGAGATGAAATGAAGTGTAGCACGTATTACATTAGCCATAGACCATCTTTATTTAAATAAATAAATAAAAAACACAAAGTTGTTGTGTTATAAGAAGGCACGAGCCTTTTTATATAATAAGAAGGATGGAATAGATGGATGGACTCGACTAGTATAACTGCTCCAAAGAGAGATGGAAAATCCAATCCTTTTCCCATTTATCCTTTCATTCATTCTTGTCATTTAATTAGCATCATATTGTCTTTTTCTTCTTCTTCTTCTTCTTCTCAACAAGAAAATACTTGAAAAAAAATTCTCTACCCTAAACTTGAGAAAATGTTTTGGTAGTAGTGTATAAATATATATTATGTATATTTTTTTCTAATTTAGTATTAGAAGTAGAAGAAGTAGTATCATCCCAAGATTTACTACCACACGAGAGAGATGAGATAGCTTATGAGATACACACTCACTACACAAAACCAATTACGATAAACTTGTCTTGTGCTTAAACAAGAAAGCTAAAAACTTCTGCTTACAACTATTGCTGTTGTTCTGCTACTACTGCTTTTTCTACTACTACTACTTTTCTGGTTTGGTTTTATCTGTTTTTGCAAAAATAGTCTATATATCGGCCAAAAAACCAAGTTGCCAACAACTAAAAAAACCTTGAGAAGAAGACGAAGAAAGATGAAGAAGCAGAAACGTTTTGTTTCTTCATCTTCTTCGTCACAAGAAAAAGGGAAATGTGTAGTACTGGTAGATAGATATATGTGTATTACATTATCATCATGAATATATTTACTTTTTTCGTCTGGTTTGTTCTGTTCCGTGCCGTTTATTTGTTGATGTTGGTGGTGGCGGCGGTGGCGATGCTGAGGAGGACGTAACAGTCTCCTCTCTCTCTATCTCACACACACACAACATGCTGTTTTGTTATCGTCACTATTAAAACTATACTCTATTGCATTTTAATGGGATATGGACGGACAGTGGAGCCAGTGACGTGTGCTCTCTGATCTCAAGAAGAACAAGAAGAGAAAAAATATATATAAAGGAAAAACGTGCACAGACTCACTGATTCATGTAGGCATACAAAATACAAAAAAAAAGTCATGCATGCCAGAGCTTTCTTTTCTTCTTCTATATTTCTCTCTCCTTCTACTTGTTTTTTTTTTTGCGGTAAAATGTCTTTTTACTTTCGTCCCAATAAAAATAAAACTTTTTTTATTGCATTTTAATATGTATCGAAATCTGGAATGAGCTTGAGTGTATTTTGTCTGCAATAGTAAACACATCATGATTCATTTTCTCGGAACATTTTCTTTCTTTTCTCTCTCTCTCTCTCTCACGCGAGGTAGTATAGTAGTGAGAGCAATAAAAAACGAGTTAAAAGTGTTGGGGGTTGGCTCTTTATTACTACATTATCAATATCGTTACACTTTTTTTACTTCTTCTTTTTTTATTTTAAAGTGTAAGGTTGTGGCTTTGATCTGCGATGATGATGATGATGATGATGATTTGAAGGTAAAATCTATAATAATATACATTATGTGGCTGTGTGCATGTTATGAGTTATATGGGAGTGCAGACAGTGTAACAAGTGCGGAGCCAAACTTACCATCCATAACATTTCACATCGTCAACATCATCATCATCACAAGAGAAAAAATCATGCATGCATTATAAAACTTCTGCTAGCTGAACTGAGAGATGAGAGTGTGTTACTAGAGTCATCTTGCACTTTACTGTTTTTTTTTTATTATTTTGAGTTTTTTACTGACAATGCAAAAAAAAAAAGAGTTATGGAGAGTAAACTTGTGTATGTATCATGTATATTATGTAATGTATGATAAATATATATTATGGATGATGGACATTGGCAATGTTGAACAGATTATATATACATGTTTTTGTACTAAGATTATTATTATGATGCACACACACACGTTATAATAATGGAATTTGGCAGAAACATAAAATGGAGTTTGAACTGTGAACTATAATAATTTGTGTCTACTTTTTTTTCTACAAAGTAGGTAATTGTGGTAGTAGTAGTGGAAGAAGAAGAAAGAGATGAAGAAGTTTGTACATTTTTTTTATATGTTTGTTCTTCTCATTAAAATTACTTATGTTCCTTGTTTGTCAAATGTATGGTTCACTCAATTTACTTTACGAGATTCCATAAACTGTTTAGCTATTTAATTTTATATACATGACACACACACACACACATATACGTTATGCATTATGCATGTTATTTTTGTGGCGTGTGTGGGTAATCGAGTGTGCAGTAATAGTAGTAGCAGTAATAGTCATAATAGTTGAAACAGAAGAAGAAGAAGAAGATACTCTCTCTCACAACTCTGGTACAAAGGTCTTTTTCTCACTAGAAATTCAAAGAAATAATTTCTTTTCCAAAAAATTTACGACAAACAGTAAAAAACGCAAAAAGGTCATCATCATCATCATCACCACCACCACATCATCATCCTGATCATTCAGAACATTTCAATATGTCGAATGTGAACGTGTGCTACTACTACTACTACTACTACAACTACTACTACGACTACTACTAAACTGGAATTGTATCATCAACATGATCATGATCATGATCATATATGTAATTTGCCAAATTGTTGTACAGCCCTAAATATGTTCACCCTCACACTACTACATTATGCATTCCATTTTTATTTCTTTAGGCAAAAGGAATTACTCAAAAAAAACAAAGCCAATAAAGAATGCAAAAATCTCTCTCTCTCTCTCTCTCTGGATATCTCTGGCAGCTCTATATACACTACGATCTGGACCTTGTCTTTTCAGATATATACATTTTTAGGTCTCCATCGGGGAAAAAAATAATATGTTGCTGCACATGACATAGCACAGAGTATATTACGGTATGTTTTTTTGCAATATTATGTGTCTATGCTCTGCCTTTTTATGAGAAGAAAATCATTTTTTTTACTACCACACGCAGCAAACCAACCTTGACCAAATAAAAAGTATTTTTTTACGACTGAATGTGTGTGAATATGTCCGTGTCTGACATGAAAATAGAGACAAATGAGAGAGAGAGAGCGGAGAAATAAATAAATAAAAAGATAAAAACAAGTTGTTTTCTTGTGCACTATAAAAAAAACATTAGAGTAAAAGCAGGTAATTGCTGCTGTTTTTTAGCTGCTGTTGATATACTGCATGGTCATGTGATGATGTTGATGATGACATAATAGGTTTAGGTATAAAACGTAACAAATAAAACTTTCCCTACAAAAAAGGCCTTGTACTTTTACTCCGTCTTTTTCCTCCACCTACTTTTTACTACTACAAATATATCCTCGCCATCATCACGAGACGACCATCATCATCATCATCAACAACATCAACTACTGTTAAACTCTTGTTATAGCACTACTTCTACTACGAAAAATTTGTCATTTGATCAATGTCGATACAAAAAAGAAACATTCTAGCATGGAATTTATATATATTTATGCTTGTTGTTTGGATTAGTTAAGTAAGTATAAAAGGACGAAGGAGGTTGTTAAAATAATGTTGATGTAGGTAATGAAGCTGAAAGGAAATGCTGACAAGTTGTGAAATGAGTCATTAGAAGGAGAAAAATGGAGAAAAGAGCAAGGTTGGTGGTGGAGTAGT